>JAGDQP010001177.1:6586-40774 GCA_022664845.1 Lepisma saccharinum | reverse complement strand
ATGATTTTTTGGTGTTTTGCGGTGCTACGTCTGTCTCGTATGTGGGATGTGTTTTGTTGGTATATCCAGTTCTGTTGAGAAGAAATTCAATGAATGTAGGAACGTCTTCACCATTCATTTCATTTTTTTCCCTGACCCTGGGAGGAATGTAACAGCCTAGTTTGTTGTTCCATTTTTATTTTTCTCCCTCTTTTATTTCTTTGTAATGTTCTGTTTCCTTTCGTACTATCTCTATATTTTCCCCTTTGTTTGGTTTTAGTCACGCTTTGGGCGTGTTTCGTTTTAGTTTTTCGTTTTGTTTTCTGTCTTTATCTATTCAGGTTTCCGTTAGTCAAAGTATTGACTTGGATTTAGTGCTTTATTTTGATTGGATCCTAGTAAATGCTTGGTGTTGTGTTTCTTGCTGATTGGTGTGAATCAGCATTCTTCTCCGGTTGATGGGAGAATTGCTCTCCCCTCCATGTTAGTTTCAGTACAAATTTCAGTACACCGACCCAAAGGATTTATGTGTGGGCTTTTCCGTCATTTGTATCTCCTGATACCTAACTACAAATCGGTAAATATATGCCAAAATTTAGCTAAACTTAAGAATATTCCGATATTATTTCATCTATTCCGGTGGATTATATTCGTAGGTATTACAAGAATAAAATTCGATACATAACAAGACATTTCATCACGACAAATTTATTTCGAAATTTTCACTGCAATAAAATTATTATTTTGGTTTCAAAGATTATTTGTCAATATGGGTAATATGTGCTAAATTCAGTATGGGGCCGCTATTAACCGAATTCCTACATTTTAAGTATAAGGTCGCTCGAATCAATTGCCAACTTTAGTCTTCCAGTTTCCATTTATATTTAAAATTCTCGGTTAGAAATGTTAACAGCTACCGTATATCATAACTATTAGTCAAATCTACGATAATGTTTGTTCGAACATTTTTACATGCAGTTTTTGATAACTTTGGACTTTAATTGTAAATTTAAAACCTCGAAATGATTATTTAATATTGGTTTCAACTACAGCCACTATTCTCCGTTTAATTATAATATTTGTAACTTTATTATTGTATACACCAATATTTTTTTAAAGATTAATTGGTCTAACGTAGTATTCAGCTGTCATGAGGAAAACTGGTTTCTTTCGTCAAGGTATGTTTTGTGTAATAATTCAAATTCTGTATGAAATAATGTGGTAAAACCTTTTCCAAATTAAATAGCAGTGTTTTTGGATTATATCGTGAAAATTTCAGTAAACATGATTAATTATTATAGAAATTATGAAAATTTTTATCTGCGAGACCATCTTTCGTTTCCACTTAATTAATTTATAATGAGTAAAAGATAGAAAATACGAATTTGTTTGATTTCGACAGCACAAGCTTTATTCTGTTCTTAATGAAATTGTTACCTCCGAAAGCGAGTATTGCGTAAAATCCGATAAATAAATTGAATTTTTGAAATCTTTATATTTCCTCAAACAATTTGAGTTTCTTTTCAAAGAACATAGTCTATATAACCTCTCAGTTAACTAGGTATTACATAAGGTATTAGTTGAGCAACTATATACAGTGTGTGATATTATTTGTGTTGTGCAGTGATTTAATTAACATTTACTATGATATTCATCTAAATTTAACTACGTTATCCATAATTAAGTAAATTTTAAAAGCAATTGATACTAATTTATTTATCTATTTCGGCTATCCTAGCTTTTTGAGTTGCGTTTGAATTAGATTAGGTTTCGTTCATAAATCTGTAGGCCAGTGGTAGGATTCTTTCGTCAGCTGTGATGTGAAACATTGGGAAAAGAACTATACATTGAATTCTGCAGGTACAGTGTTATGATATATGAAGTCACTCCATTAAGTGATATTTGTGAAGAGATTATTTGCATTTGCGACATATAATGACACGACGTTTAAGTTAGATTTTGACCGTCGTTCGTTGTGTTCGTCGTTTTTATTTCAGGAATTACGATTCCACACTACAGGTGTGGACCCTACTAAGATAAAGGTAAGAAAGACATGGTATTTATCACCCTGTAGTAAGTACTTCAAAGTGATTAAAGATGCAATATGAGTCATACATGAATTGTTATGCGTATCATCGTATGAAATCATTCCCAAGTACAGATTTTCGTTTCTTTCTCTGACTATCGCAAATCTGAACCAGCTGGTAGATTAGAGTATGAACCGACGATCTAATTAAAAAGATTAGAGGTGTCGCCTTGTCGGTATTTCCTCCCTCGTGCAGCTTTGCTGTCTTTTTGCAGCAATCAGAAAAATCTGGAATCCTCTTTCCCAGATAATCTTAAATCTGGAAGACATTTCTGCACCGTTCGTCTGGGGTGTAGAAAATGTTTGGAGATAGAGTGTAGTCAGATATGTTCCGTGGGTACTCTGGGCTCTTGGCGACCCTATTGCTATTCCTAGGTTCTGGTGTTACAAAGGCTGTCCTTCGCTTAGTTTATAAAATTTTAATGTCAATGTAAAGTGTTGTACTTACCATATACCTAAGCAACTGAACGGTTGTGCTGTAAGAAACTGTGTGCAACTTCAATACTGGTTAAACTTGCAGACTTCAAAAGTTATAGAAGGTTTGTTCACGATAAAATAGTAATTTTGTTCTTATACATGTGCTATTATAAGTATAAAATAGATTTGTAAATATTATATTTAACCCGAGTTTTTATTTACGCATGAAATGATAATACCTTAAGAAAAAATATTTAGAGATAAAATATGTAAATTAGTTTCCTTTTCAGGAAATTTTGAATGATACTTTAATTTTAAAAAATATTAAAGTTGGAATATTTCTATTTTAAAGGAAAAGTTTTAAGTAAAAATACTTTAGATTAAGTAAGAAATAACTTGCAGAAGTAAATAATATTTAAAAAACAACATTTTTTGTTTTCGTTGAAGTAAATAATTTGCTTGAAGTAAAATAATTAAAAAAAACAGCTTTCTTGTTTAACTAAAATAATAATTTGTATAAAACATTATACTTTTTATTAAACTTTTGTTTAATTAAAATATTTCACTAAAGCATTCTCTAATTATTAACTTACATAAAAAATTCAAGTAAAATTACTTTCATAAACTTTAATTTTATTGTGTTTAACTAAAATATTATTTTGTAAAATACATTATACTTTTATTAAACTTTTGTTTAAGTAAAAAAATTCACTAAAATATTTTTTAATTATTAACTTACATAAAGTTTTCTTCAAATAAAATTACTTTCATAAATTTTAATTTTTTGTGATTAACTAAAATATGATTTTATAAAATACATTATACTTTTTATTAAACTTTTGTTTAACTAAAATATTTCTCTAAAATATTTTCTAATTATTAATTTACATTAAAAAATTTCAAATAAAACTACTTCCATAAACTTTATTTTTATGTTTAACTAAATTATTACTTTGTAAAATACATTATAATTTTTACTGAACTTTTGTTTAAGTAAAATATTTCATTAAAATATTTTCTAATCATTAACTTACATAAAAATTTCTTCAAATAAAATTACTTTCATAAACTATAAGTGTAAAATAAATAACTTTGTTAAAATTTCATTAGTAAGATAAAGATGAAATGAAATGTATGGGCGGTAACAGAACTAAAAATTTCATGGGTGAAAATAAAATAAATTATATTAGGTTTTGCTTAAGTATAATCAATAAGTTAAGTTACAAATTTAATTTCACAAAAGTGAAACTGTTTTTTAAAACTTTTTAATAAAAACAGAAGCTGTTTAAGAGAAAATAAATAAATACAGAAAGAAGATAACTAGAAATTTGATTAAGTAAAAATGATTTACTACTTATTAAACTTGAACATTTTACTTTCACAAAACTACCTGTGTTTTGATATTTTTTTAAGAAAGGAATAGTTTGTAAATATTGAAGACTTTGTTAAAGTAAAAATAATTAATTTACAGTTAAAAAGTAAGCAAAATAAAATTTTCATTATCTAAAAATTATTTACTATTAATTTTTATTAAACTTGAAATTTTAATTTCACAAAATAAAACTTGGTTTTGAAAGTCTTAAGAGTAAATTAGTAATAAATAAAAACTTTGTTAAAATAATTTTAATACTTTGTTGGAATTTTAGAAAGATATACTTAAATATTCTTATATGTATATTGCCAAAGCCTAGTAATAATAATTTCACACTCATTCATCATACCTTAACATTTGTAAGATAATAATAATGATTAAAGGAATTGATAAAAAGGTTCTCTCGTTTTAAGCTTGGGACGGAGAATTAATATTACTAATGATGTGCTTGGGGTTAAAAGAAAATCTAAAATATGTGATCTATATAAATAATCATTTAAGTTAAATAAAACTTAAAGTTATTTAAGTTGACTGGTTTTAAATAATGGAAGTACATACAAAGAGTTTCAAAGAAAGACTTAAGGAACATTCCTTTATACATTTATTTATATTTCTGTTTCAGCCGAAGTTAGATAAAAGACATACTAAATGAAGTAAATCAACTGATACAGTAAAAATATTTTTGCGTCTGGGAACAGCAGCTAAAGTTTCTTTAAAGTTCTTAGAAAATATACTTCTTCACAAAAGATCATAAGTTAAGTAAAATATTTCATAGTAGGTAAACGACAAGTGTGTATGTTTTATGAATGCTATCTAAAAATGTATATTCCAGCAATAATTTCAAACAAATTAAATTTTTCGCCTCAAATAGGGGTCCTCTCGTGCTTCGAGTCCTCGCTTCGATCTTACCTTATACTCTGTAAGCCCTCTAATGCACAAACATTATATGTTCTTCCACGTTCATCGTTTGAGTACTAATAAACAATATTCAGCGTTTCGGCCTGAGCTAAAGTTCTGTTAAGGTCGTAAATAAACAATATTTCGTTAGCAAGTTACGATTCAACTTTTTATTGGTCTAGTCTCTTCTATTTTTAAGTGAACCCTACGATTTTTTAGTTTAGAGATTCTGCACAGCATTCACAAATCAAATATTATTTACATAATTGACCGAAACATAATGATCTATTCTACCCAAGTTTCTACACCGCCATTGCCAAGTTTCATTTCTACTTAATAAAGTAATAAACAGCAATTGCATAGCCGTAAATGTGAAATCATTAATCCCGTCTGTGCCTAAAAGTAAATTTAAAATTCAAAGAAATTTAATTAAGAAACTCACCTAATTTTAGAACTGATCATTCTAACTGGTGACCTTCAATGAGTCGATCAATAATAATCTCAATAATATAAAATCATAGTGTTAGTATCTACATATGAGTCTTATCTCTAACATAAATATTACATAAGAACATTGTTTTCAAAATTTAAAGCTTGTAATCTACTAACGGGTTCAATAAAATAATTGCTGAGTAAGGGATTCTGCGTGTATTTTCAGTTTGGGGCGCCTATCATAAATTGATAATTCTTGCGCATAACACAGCCTCCTGCTAGTAAAACTAATAATTATTTTAAAATAAAGTGCTCCTATTTAATAATCACTTCAATATATTCTCATTCTCTTGAAAAAAGCAAGCATTCGGAATGGTTCAGCAACAAGTGTGTAACAAATATACAAGAAGTATATTTCACCATTTCTCTTAATATTACCATTTCTAACTATAAATTCATCGCTTCCAAACTTGTCCACGAACGTCTGCCGAAATTTTCAATTTCAGGATTACAAAATGGAGCCATGTATGTATTAATTTTTCACAGTACTCCGACTAAAATCTCCTTAGTTCCGGTCTAATGTCAATCATATTTCAAAAAGCCAACATCGACCACGCCTTATTTCATAAGTCAAAAATATGCGTAGCCCGCTCAAACAATATTTAATTCCAAACAGCTTCTGTGTATAATTGCTGAGGAATAGAAGTGACAATAATCCCGGGTTCAACTCCCAGCACAGACACGGGTAATAGTAAGTGTCACACGTCCATATAAAATAAACTTTTCATTGGTTAATGCTAATATCAGTACAGCAAAATAATCAACGAAAAAAACTTCTTTTGTAAGGACTACCATTCACACAAAAGCAGCGAAGTACTAGGTGCCTCTCAGTTCTCCAAAGAATCGTAACTTCCAGGATGCATAACATAACTGTTTAATTTAAACTGTTTAAAATAACTGTTTAATATATTTGTTAATAAAAATTATTGTCTGATGCACTGTAAAAAAAGAGAAAATTCAAAAAATTGAAATTAAAGTTATAGTATCGCCTTCTATGGTTTTCGCGGGTCCTAATCGACGCCGGGATTCGCGATCCAGGCGAGCGACAACAGCGGTAATTCACGCCGGCGCGTTGGTGACAACATGGTGGTAAATATAATAAATCTTCGATTATTCAATAATTAATCAAATTCATTAAAATATAAATCAAACCTAGGCTTCGGCATCTACGAACATTCCCGAATAATCTTGGGTTAAGTCTGCAAAATCAATTTCTAATAGACTCCCGTTAGGAGGCAAGCGAGGACGGAGGGTAACAGCCAATGACAGCCCTTCTGGACTGCGATGTCACAAATCTCTCGTCAAATCAGAAGCCGAGAAAATCCCGAGAAATGTATACGTATACTACTTTTCTTCCCTTTATGTGTTTTTGTGTGCAAATAGGATTGTAGGAACATATTATCTCCGATATCGCACATCATCTGGATGTTTGTGGTCGTCCCGTCTTGATTAATGATAAAGTTATAACAAAGGTTTTTATTATTTTTGTTTGTTTTATAATTTTCTCATTTGATCTTACTTTATATATCTTCTTTTTGTATAAATGGAAGTAAAGGGTTGACTTCTTATTTGGAAGGTTCTGGGTTCCAACCCAACGGCGAGCCATTCTGACGTTTCTTCTAGGGAGGGATTTTCCTCAATCACACAAGCAAATTAAATTTGGTACCTTTAAACAAGGTCCTGACCGACTTCATCTTACATCTTCTGCATTCTTCTCTGAGATGAAGATGATTAAAAGTCATAAAGTCAATTCAATTAATACTGTAGTATCTCTAGGAATGGCACGTGGACAGGATCTGCTGCCGTTGTACGTTCAACAAAGGTAGGGCTTTCCTTTCCAAGTTTCACCTTTGCATATTGCATTTCCAAGGACCATCTTTGCATATTCATAGATATTAGTTTCAAGATGCAACTTTAAATAATACATTCTCAGACACAAGAAGATCATATGTCGATCTGGATAGTGGAATTAACAAATGCTGGCCTGTCGGGATCATTGATGAATCCCAAAGAAGTTTATTACAGGATACTGTACAACCAAATCAGGTCCGTATTAACGATGGTACCAGACGACTCATTAACCAACGAAGTGTACAATGGGCCAATAAGTTAAGTATAATTCAAAGTTCATTGCTTATACAACCCAACTAACATTCCTTTATCGTGTAGCTTTTCCTGTTTGAGAAACGAAATTTCTAGCCCCGCCTTCCTTACTTCCTAGATTTTTATTTTTATGTAATTGGTTAGAGCTATAAAAATAAGGGCACGTTCTTCTCACACTCTTGTTTGCAACTAAGTGGACACCTTTTCATTTTCTCGCCTGCTCATTTGCTAAGCTAAGGAACTGAGCACAAAAATAAATTCGCCGAGCAAAATACTGCGTTAAAATCACCATATTAATGCGTAAGTATTAGATATTACGTAATAAGATTAGATTATTATTCGTGATTAGATAATACGTAAGTAAGGATTGCACTTACCTCCCGTTGTTTTCTGAAAATCAGATACTGCCTACAATATTGTAGAAACTAGTAAACGAAAATTATCCACTTGTGGTAAGCAATAACAATTCTGCTTTTTGATATGTCAGATTTTGAAATCTTGAATAGAGAGCTCCTGATAAGCCAAGAGCTGCCTAAAAGGATTTGAATCATTTCCATGCAGCATTAAATAAACAGCCACTACAAAGTATAACGGAGTGACAGAAATGATGATACCAACAGGATTTAATTTAACAAATGTAAACGTTACCTTTGAAATTTCCAAGTGGAGACTAGCAGTGAACGTGCACGGTTGTATCTTCTCCTGAAGTCCTGTGTAAATAAGTCGTTAGGCAGTAGAAACGTGAGTTCCAAGTTCAAATTCTGACTGGGTTATCCAGTACATTTTTCTGAATTAAATACACTTCGAACAGGTTTTGTTTTAATTTACTGAAATCACTTTCCACTGTCTTACTTCAACGCTTATAAAACGATGCTTATTAAGTTCAGAGTTGGATAAATACTCGGACAACATAATGGGTCTTTGCTAGATTAGGATGAAGCAACAGACGTGCCTATAAATCCATTCTTATGAAAGTTTTTAACAAAGAAAACAATGGCAACCCATAATAATATTACATCGTTAAACGACGTGATTGTTTATGTAACTCACATGCCGACTGGGTAGCCGTGTGGTCTAAAATGTTAGGCCAGCGACTCGAAGGTCGCAGGTTCGAATCCCGCCAGGGTCATGGATGTTTGTTGATATTAGCTAAGTGTACAGGGCTGAATCGTGACGGGCCGAAGTCAAGAGTTACTAGACTGGTCCGTATAAAATAAAGTTTACCAAAATGTTTACGTAATTCACACACGGTCTTGATCATGTCAGATTTAGTACGTTCTTCAAATATTCATTGAGCATTGGAAACTAACACAACTTTAAAACTGTCAATGAAATGAATTCATGAATCCACAATGATTGTCAAAAATATACAGACTAGGGCAATGAAGTTTCCATACATATCATTGATTTCATAACCTTTCAAGTATTCTACATTCTGATCGTAATAAAACTTTGTATATGATAGAGTGTCGAGAAAAACCTCTCAGAATAACAGTTTTTTTGTGTAGATACAGCCGTGCAGTAGGAAAGACGTAGAAAGATCTGTTACTGAGGTGCTCAGGCTCGTGAACAATACGCAGAAATATTGCTGTGAGTTTGCTTTCTCATTGCTGTGGTGTAGAGCGATAAAGTCAGGGTCCATGGTTTCAATACTGGTGTTGACAAGATGGTTCCGTTCTTCTTTCTGTTTCTTTAGCATTGTGCTCTTCAGAAATGTCAGAATGCTTCAGAAAGATAATGTCTTTATTAAAATAATGATAATAAATGTCTTTACTATCTACATAATTGTCTTTATAATAAAGTCTAATAATAGACTAAGTGTCTGACTTTACATAATAAAGATAACGTCTTTACCTTCTAGAAACCTACATTTTATTCTGTGCTGACAATGAATCTCCTTCTATCCAGTAACCATTAATTAGTAGTCTGTTTTTATTTCTTTTAATTTTTAAAAAGTTGGTGGGTGTTTCCAAACTTTTAGTACACCCTGTATAGTTTTCTTTCTTGTTATTTTTTTTAATATCAGGCCTCAGGTGTATTCATTAACATTAAAAACATATTTAAAAATCAAGTAACTTTTGTCGTGTTAAAAATTCATTAAAAAAGAAATACATATTTCATATTTTCCCACACTTAAATGTGGTGGCAAATTAATTACTGGAAGGCACTAATACGCTTAATTATAGTAAAAACCAATCAAACAATTGGCTAAATTTACCAATCTCTTCCCTCTCTCATCTCAGAGTAAATTTGTACCCATTATTAGAATCATCTGTCCGTCCACTTTATTTTTTAATTAAATGAATATTCATTCTCAATGGCAACATAGGGGAGAAGTATTTTTTTTTTGTGCTCAAATTAGAATATCTTTGTGTTGATGAATAAAAATTGTCCCTGTGCATTTTTAATCTAATTATTTCATTCAAAAATGATGGTTTGTTAAGATTTTCTGGCTCTAATTTTCTGATATTCAATTAGATATATGTTATTTTTTAATTAAAGCTATTGAAAATGATTTATATATGCTGTTTATTAGTTGTCTTTGACTACCCGTTATGTTTAAAGTAAAGCTTAATATTTTTAAAATGGCAACAAGATGGGAGCCATAGAAAATAGAAAGTACTGCAGGAGAAACTGAGGTTTAGATCAAAAGTTTATGTAAAAATCAGGACAAGTTCAAAATTTCACATTCGTAAATGAATGCAATCCAAGGTGACGTCTGCTGACATAACAAGATCGATATTCCTTGTTGAAATAAGTATTTGGAAACGTACCATCTCTGCACAAACTAGATTAGTCCAATGTTTTTACAATCGTGCAAATTGTGTGACATTTTTAGTAACAATATTCATTGATTTCTATTTGTTATACAGAAATCAATGTTGCTAGGTATAAAAGCTTACCTACTTACTCTATGCCTTACTGAACTCGCAAATACATCGCCGCATTCACAAACGTTCGTCATAGGATTCTATCCTGGGCAAGATCAAGTCACTTTTCATCACGAACACCTATTTCTCGAAGATCCCTACTAATATTGTCCTCCCAATGACATCGCGGTCTTCCCAACGGAATCTTTCTCTGCGGCTTTCCAACCAAGATGGAATCTTCGTTTTCCCCGCATCTGAGCATCATGGCTTCCCCACCTTAGTCGCCACGATTTCATTATTCTTACAACACCGATTGAGTCCATGAAGTTCTTCATTATGCAGTTTCCTCCATTCTAGTCATCTCGTCCCATTTCGGAAAATTGCATTTTTGTGACACTTTACGTTGCAGCGCGTAAGTAGAAGAAGTAATGAATATAGGAAGCAATTTCTTTTAGACAGATACTCTAATTTGTTTCCCAGAGATTCGTTTTTTGTACTGTAAAGCTGAATTTCCGATTTTTACCGCAATATTTGATATCTCGGCGGAAGGGTACTGTACTTAATGAGGAGTCCTTTCCCGAAATTGCGTAACTGAGTTCCACGTAGTAGAAAGTGTATTTGCCCCGTCAAATTCTATTTTGACCCTCCCACCGGATTTCCTGTATCGCTAACAATGTCCTGGGCGTACTTCTCGGTTTCACGAACTGCCACCTGTAGATCGCCCGTTTTGTACAGTACAACGTTCTTACGTTCCACGTTCCTATTCTAGGGTCTTTCTTAACCCTGTTCTTGAAGCCCCCTAACGCATAACCCCCGCTCCTTCCACCCGGAGATGCGAATGAGGATGTAGTTTACCTGTGGAATATTTTACCTCAGGAGAATGCATGATCCATCTGTTACTATTTCTTGACATGATTTAGCGGTATAGAGTTGTCAGATCTACGACTTCTCAGTAAAGGCAGATGTTCAAGATGTTGTCCTTTGTCGAAAAGGCACAGTGGAAAAGCACAGTGACCGTGAAAAGACAAATGTAGATGATATTATGGACGCGACACTGGCTCTTCAGATTCACGAATTCAATTAGCCGATTATGAAAATTTCATAAAGTTGTTGCCTAATATTCCTATTCTTCATGGTGATACATAACTCAAAAATACTTAACACTAAAAAGTAAATTTATCGATGCTTCAAACTAACCAAACTTAGTAGAGGAGTGGGGTCATCAGAAAACATGATTAAAAGTGCTTTCGTCCATAAAGACGGGCGCAGTGCCTAAGAAAGTTTGATTCATAGGAATAAGTGCTTATATTTTAATCTAACAAGAAAACTGTCTCCGGTAGGACACGAAAATTAGCAAGAAACTTCCACAGTGCATTGATGATGTGTTCAAATGAACACTCCTTTAGTACTACGTTTCGAAAGTTAGCGAGGCACGAGTTACAGGACTTCAAATTTTCGATTTTTTTACTGAACGCCTGGAGGGTAGGCAACACTTCATGCATATGTGTTGAAGTTATGCATTACCTATTCACTTTTATATAAAAGGTTGCGCTGGTGATAATTTAAATGTTAGATTAAAGTTATTGATGAAGTTGACGTGTTGATTAATTGCTCTGATCCCTGCCAAATGCGAATATTATATAAATACAGGGTGACTCAAAGGAAACTTCCCATTCCGTTAATTTCGTAACCAATTGATTTCCAGGAGGAATCACACGCCTCTTTTAATTACAGGGGGAATGTGCCATCGTGGTCAAGCATTGCATGTTGTCCCATTTTATTGTGGTCTAGTGGCAAAAAGTGAAATTTTCTTAAATGGTTCAAGTCACAAGCCATGTCAATGGTCTTTAGGTTTTACAGAATTTACAAAAACATGTGGTCATTTACTAACTAGTTTCTTTGAGATCTTTGCGGAAAATTGCGTTTGGAACTCTCGAATATTCTAAAGTGAAACTCAGTTAGGTAAGGTAATATTTTACACTATTTAACGTTATGAGCACTCCAACATCCATCGTTAGTACAAAAGAATTCCTGGAGACATCACTGTGATAAATTTAAACGTTCTATCTCATTTTCTTAATGCCGCGAATTTCAGATCAGCATTTCCGCACGGTGGCAAGCGGAAGCACGTGAGTTCGAACCCCGCTGCCAAACATGGTGATTGAAAATATCCAGAGTTTCTATCAACTTCTCTAGAGGAATGTTGAGTTGGTATCATAACTAAAGCCCTTCACGCTAACTTCCCAGTCTTACTAATGGAAGACATATCGCCAAGGGATGTTCAGGCGAGTGATGCGAAAAATTACCGTTGTAACCGATAAAAGAGAATTAAAGCTAATTAAATTTAATTTGTGGTCACATGCTTTTGTAAATAGAACCGAAAGACCATTGACATGACGTCACATGATCCATGTTGTCATTTAGAAAAACAACAGTTTTTGTCACTAGACCACAATAAAGTGGGACAGCATGCAATACTTGATCACATTGGCATATTCCCCCTTAAACTAAAACAGGTATGTGTTGGGATACATGTCCAGTGGGGCAAATTTTTCAATAGGCATAAAGAAATGTATTTATCTGGGAGTTCAAGCACTATTATGTGAATGATCTGGTTCTGTAACTAGACAGTGCTTCTAGTTACAATATTAGATAAGTCGCACAATTATGGTGCTTGTACTTCCAGAGAAATACATTTCTTTATGCCTATTAAAAAATTTGCCCCACTGGACATGTGGCCTTTCGATAATAATCTCCTCATATATTGTATAGTGTCGCAATATCGTGCAAGTTTACGGATTACGACATTTTTGGATGGGCCATTTTCTATGAATACGAGTGTACATTTACAGGCTCTCAGATGCAGAGAAGTAATGCTTGATAGCATCAGAGTAATGTTTGGAAATTCGAATTTGATTCCTATTCAGTGCAGCGACACTTTTGGCACTTTTAATGTGCTTTTAGCAACAGTGTTCCAAGAATCAGTTGAATCAAAGACATTAGCGTGGAGGGATTTTATTATTATTTATTACTTTGTGCCAACATCCTTCGTACTCACATATTTCTAACCTTCTTTAACAGAAAACCTCCTTGCTTACGACCTTAATAGAGTCTCTATCTGCTAAAGGTAATGACAAAGCACCATCGATCAACCTTGCCTAGGAACCTTCGGATAACCTACCTGTTACAGAGAAGAATATTAATCGAAGTGCCATTATGTAAATTCAGACACACGATTATCTACCATAAAGAAGCCAATGAAGTTCCTGGTTTCCTGAGATTCTAAATTCCAAACTCATGACTTTGCATTGAACATTTCCTGACAATGAAAAGACTGAGCACGTGACAGAACGACACAAGTGCTTTTGAGGTAATGAATATCACGACTGCTGCTGCTTTTCTGGCAGTTGTTGCGGTAGGACAAAATGATTAGTTGTGGCAAACTGTTTCATTTTTAGAAGATTAGTTCAGTGGAATTCACGTAAAAAGAAGGAACTCGTGGCCCGCTTTTTCCGATTTTTTGAACAGAAAAGTCAGAACTGCACAGTATCATTGTTTTGCAAATAGACAATGGAAAGGAACGCGGAAGACCGTGATGGGTGTTCGTCTCTGCAGAATGGATCAGTTCTGGACAAATGGGTTACAACAAGCGTTCTTTTCTTTTTGAATGAAGAGACACGAGGTTCCTTTCTTTTCCTTTTCTTTAAGAAAAAGTACAAGAAAGAGACGAACTTCTTTTCTTACTTTCTTCGCAGCACGAATCCAATCACAGCGGTGTCACTTTCGGGAGTGTCGCTGCTTCAAACACCAAAGCGTTTGGCACTGTATACAGTTACAACGTGGGAAGACAAATTTAATGCAAGAAAACAGGTTTCATCTTTTTGAGGCAATGCCGCAACACAAGTGCATCGATCTCAATACGTATGAACTTCTTTTGTTGTCGGGAAAGAGAAAAAGAGAGAAACCGTACCATCTTGATTACTGGTTCCCTGTTCTGCCTTTAAGTCGCCAATTTGAGACTCCCAAGCATTAAATTGTATTTTGTCGATTAAAATAAAGAACGTGTAAGAATTAGCCCATATATAACCACAAATTATTGCATGTTCGAACAATTCTTTACAATTTATATCCATTAATTGCTTCCTTGATACGAAATAGTGTTAGAGGACTACGGGAAACAGTTAGTTAATTCTTGTAGTAAAGAAGAAATAATGTCAGCCGATTTGTTTCAGACCTCGAAATTTCCAACAGCTTTTTCAATGAAAGCAACTCATTTTTCGTAATGGTTACCTTTCAAAGAATAAAATAAACTTTTAAAATCATGTTATACTTACAAAAGATTCATTTTAAGAATGTCCTTTTTCATACGAATTTAAAACATACAAGATAAAATAATGGGTAATGAAACAATCAAATAGTTACTATGAACTCTCAACATTTGTCAAAAATAATAATGTCATGTTCCACGAAAAGCATAATATTATGATTCGATAAAATGTTCAACGACGCAACAATTATGAAGACAACGTTCCTCATCTCCTTCGATTAGTAGCCTCTGAATATCCACTCGAAATAGCCTCTCAGTAGTCTTCAAACTTGCTGAAAAGCAAACCTTTTTAAGCAGTAACCTGTGTGGTCCAGTGGCGGCTAATCAGGTGATGTTGGTGAAGTTCAGCTTCACTTATAATTTTGATATGCATTAACTAAATAGGCACTAATAAGTATTAATTGGGCCAGTAAATCAGTCAACATCATATAAGATCGGATAGTGTCATTATCAGTATCCCATCTAAGCCCAGAAATCCCAGAATAAATGTTAACGAACAAAGGTAGTAGGAACGTGTTGATGGATGAACGTATTGGTAGTACTTCACCTATTATTTGTGTCACGAACCGCCCCTGGTGTGGTCTCAAAGCCTCCCTTATGTAATTAGATTGGTTCAGTCATTCCACTGAATTTGCTTTTGTACTTATTTTATAATGTTCTACTTAATCCATGGAAAAACTCTTGTTTTATTATTGCTTGAAATTCACTGAACGAAACACAATAAAATCCTTGAGTTACAGAATGAAGAAGATACATTTAGGATGCAGTCTTGATTCAAAAACAGAAAACAGGAAGCACGTAGAGGGGTTGTAAAAACGCAGATAGATTTGGCACCGAAAAGCAAATAAAGGAACAAGAAAATGCATTTGTCTTGAACTATTTGGGTTACCAAAGAAGATGAATGAAAAGTTGAGTCAGTTAATCGTACGGAACAGATGATAAGTACATAAGATTGGTACGTCCTTATTCCTTAGACAATATCATTTTAAAAATACATACGTACAGGGTGCTTCTAAAAGATGTGGACAAATTTTGGGAGGTGAATTCTTACATTGAAACAAGAAAAATAACTTCCTATGGACGGAAAATGCAAAATGCATGTATAGTGGAGCTAGAGGCTGCCGAAAGCGTGGGAAAATGAAGTTTAGAACAACATATTTCGAACACAAAGAACGTAGAACTGGCAGTCCAGGGAATCGTAACAGAAGACAAACATGCTTTATCCAAAAACGTATATTTCACAAGTTCACAAGCTGTGAGTACAGAAATTAGCACAGAGATTCCCGAATATTTTTACTACAAAAACTAGGGTAAAGGAAGCGAATATCGCCACCAATTCGAAATATTTAAAATAACAAAATTAATTTCAGACGCAGAAGAAAAGTAAGTCGTACATCAACTATATAGGTGGAATCACTATCAGCTTAAATTTTATTATTAGAAACCACCTACAGTTAATTAATGTATTTTCACATTAGATAAGCTGGCGATATTACAAACACGTGAAGGCAATATTGCCACGTACAATTTAACTATTAAAAAATAGAAAAATACATTTGAGTAATAAGGTTTCAACCTAAATTTAAAAAAAAACATTATAAAGAAGTTATGCAACAAATAACATATGTGGATTCAGATATTAGAGATGTGTTGTCTACAAAACCTCTTCATAGCCCAATAGTGCACAACCATCCTCATAATCCTGCCATATCCAACTACTGTCAGACATTTTCGTGAGCCACAGTTATGGTGGAACCATATCTTGTATCCCATACATTGATCCGCGATTTTTTGTCTTTTTGTTGCCAATAAAACTCCACAATTGTTTTTCTGATGGCGCTCCATCTTCGTATTCTCTTGATCCATATATTGCTTGAGCTGACAATCATCTTTCTTGAGTTGTCTGGATGATCTAGCATCTACGTTATAGGTATTTAATCTTCCGTTTTTCTTTGAAGATCATGTTTTTCCCTCAAAAGATTCTTCACAAAAATGCTGCTAAACGGTTTCATTCAAATGTTTGGCTCCTGATCTTTTGTCGTCCACAAAATCTCAGCCACATTCTTTAAGGATAAGATACTCTCGGGAGTTCATAATTATCTTCTACATTCCTCATGATGTGTAGAAATCAGACCTGGGTATCCATCTCTACGTTATAGTTCTCTGAAATGAAACCTGTAAGTTCCTCATCTAGAGGTTCTGTACAGCTTGCGGTCTCCAGCAGAATTATATGACATTGTGCTCTCCATCTTGTAATTAACATGAATGCAGTTGTCAGTATTTATGTACAATCCTATGTATTTGTTGATAATGCTAAATCATAAATCATTTTCTAAGTTCTTTTATTCCCCGTTAGTAATAAAGTTTTATTTTTCTGAATACATGTGAACAGAAATATGAAATGCTCGTATATAAGCATTTAACTATTTTCTGTGAACTAGCTGTGACCCATTCTGTTCACATGTATTCAGAAATGTAAAATGCTAAAAGTTAATTTTTAGTGTAACTTCCAAATAAGTCAGTATCGACATCTGGCGATATGACTAACGAGCATGAGTGGTGATTTTGCCAGAATTACACTATTTTTGTTAATCATTCCCGTACTCCAAACTATTAAAAGGATTTTTTATTTTTTATCACTTACATTGAGCTACGGTCTTATGTGACCAAAACACATTTTAGACTTTTCTTCTGTGAATGTTTGTGACGTTTTGTTCGCTTCAAGTACTCAGCGCATCTTCTTTCTACGAGGTCTATGTCTAGCTAATGGCAAGAGCAGTTTCCGAAAACGTGTTCGCCTGCTGATAGACAACCAGTAAGCATACCCACAAAGAAATGGCCCACATGTACTCTGTTGGTCTTTCTCAAACTAAAATTATGCGTTTCAGTGCCGATATTGTCTACATGGCGATATTCGCCTCAGTTGCCCTATTCCAAAAAATCATTTGTGGCACGACATGCACCCGTATGCGACAAGAATTGGTAAGGTGGAATTTGATATCTCATACAGACTCAAAATGGCAGAGGAAAAACTGCGCACGGTTGCAATGTGAAACAACTGTAGACAGATCATGAAGTATGTACGTCATCGCTACTGTACTTTACATACACGCGGTAATTATCAATTTTTGTTTTGAATGTTGTACTATTATGGTTGTTTTCTTTGCCTAATTTTTAACCTTCACAGGGTTGCCAGATTCTGTTTACTGACCCATGAGACGCAGGATATTAATTTTGCTGAACTGTAATTATGTACTACAGAATACGTTATTCAATAATCTGACAAAGCTTTTATCTACGTAGTATTCGTGACATGCTTCCACGTATTGCCATAGTTGTATTATGAGTGACTCATTATCAAGCTATTACAATAATCTGACAGTAGTATTACTTGAGTGTTTTCTTGTTAGTTGACAATCTATTATTATTATTATTATTATTACTATCCAGACGTAAATCTTTTATCCACATACAAGTAAAATTGTGTCCTAGGCAGGCATCGTCAGGAGCGTGAGACATTACCATCAAGTAGAGGACTGTCTCTGATACGGCACCGTCTGGCAACCCTGTACTAGCGTTCAGCAACACTATTGGTCTAATCAATTACTCTTTCTTAATTTGCATCGAATGGAAGATGTTTCTGGACTTTCTGGCAATTTTCATTTACTGTCGAAGTATGAAAACACGAATAGATTTTTTTTTCCTCCTCCATCTTGTATCTGCATGAAATATCGATTTCTGTCTCACAAATTCTTGTTGCCTGCTGACATTTCGTCCTAGAGATGCTGCTTTGAAATACTTTTCCTAGCGCACTGCTTGCACTTTTGTGTATTGAGCATGTTTGACTTATGTGAGGTTTCCCTGGTCCGCCAGCTCAGCATTTGTTGGTATTTGAAATACCAGTATTGCTGATACAATATTTGAGAAATTCATGTGTAGAATATATTCATGAAAGCCAAGTGTTTGAATTTAATAATCATTATATACCAAAGCAACTTTATGAGTATACTTGCAACCCAGTGCGTACACTTGTGTGCAAGTATAATAGAAACGAACTATTTTATTAGCATATTTTGTTAAGCGCTAAATGACCATAAACTTTTGGTTTTGCGCCATAAAATGGAAAAAAGAAAAGTTAGAACTTAAAACAATCTGAATTTTGTTTTGGGTTGGCAAAATGGCGGCTTAATAGAAGAAAGCTGCTGAAATTACTTGTGTTAAATTTACAAAATTTCAAAAGTTTTTCGAACACCATTTCAAGAAAATTTATGTAGAAAAGTTGCATAGTGGTACACTGCTTCATATAATAGTTTTTCAACAAAATATTCAAAATTAATAGTGACAAATACATCAAAAAGTGACAGTGACTGAGAGTATATAGAGTGGCCGACGTCTATGGCGGACAGTAACCCTAGCAGCTAATAAATAACTGACCTTAAAACATCAATTATTATGAACGATATACTGTAAAACTTTATAACATAATAAAAATAAAACAGCAATTATTAAAACGAATGCGCACTGGATGAGCATATTTAGCCATTTCCGCGCTAGATTACATAATACGAATACGAATTAAAAAATCTATGAGAGGAAGACTTCTCAAATATTTTTATAGGAAGTAAACCGCTTCTTCTCTTATATAAATACATACAAGAAGTAAAGAATTTTACTTCAATAGTAAGTAAAGCATACATAAATTTGTATGCACTTAAAGTGTGTATCTTGTTCTGTTAAGAGAAATATAATAGAAATTCTAATGGGCTTTGATGTGTTCCAGTAATTTCTTTTTTGATAGAATCTCTATAAATCTTCTACGATATTTTTACTTGAGTGACTGTATTCTTCAATGATGTATATTGAATTATATCACTCCAATATATGTGTTATGGATATGTACCCAACCTGGTTATCTGAGAAAGCCAAACAAGAAGTTAAAGTTTATGTTCATGCTCTACCGCAAATTTAAGTTAGCTGATCTCAGAATAAATTAGAACCGTAACAACTTTGACTAGTGTAACATTTACAAGAATTTCCGAATACCAAATATGACTATGGAAGCGATTTTATACCGTTAAATTTAATGCATATTACCTATTCATTAGAAATGTTGGAAGTGTCTTTACATGTTTTTGGAAACTACGGTGCTGAAAAGTACAATTCGTCGCAACATATAAGAGTCGTAAGAATAATCGTGATTGAAAACGAGGGGGTGAAAGGAGAAAAGAGAAAATTCAAGTCCTAAAACATTGAAGTTAAAGGACCGGAAACATTCAAACCACGAAAAGAAATGTGTCTGAGAAAGAAATAGAATCTTGAATGAAAGAAAACGTACACATGAATGTAATCCATTCGGAGTTGAAATCTTTAAGAAAGTAAAATGGGACAAAAAAAATATAGGTTTTATTCCGTCAATATTGTCTAGGAAAGAAATGGGGCATGGAAGAGAGAGAAAAAGAAGTAATAAAGCAAGGAAAAAAAATACATGAGAACTTTATAACCGCTTGATGGTTTGACACCTAATTTCTTCCACATAGCGACACACATTGTTCCCATATTTTGCATTTTAATCAGCACCTTCTCTCCCCCAACATCTTTACATCCTCTTTCTTCCTTTATCTTTCAGACATTGCCTTTTATTGTAGCACCGAGAATACTTGGCGTATTTCTGTTCCTATATTTCCTTCTTTCCGAACTCTTTCTCTCGCCTTCTCTCTCTCCCTCTCTCTCTTTTTGCCTCCACACACTCTCTTCCGTCTCTGTTTCGTTCCCTCCTTCTGCACCCTCCATTTTTTGCTCTATTTCTGCAACTTGTGCTATTACTGGAACGAGCTTCGAAGCAAAAACAAGACGAAGGGGAATGGAGACGAACGCAAAGAGAAGGAAAGGACCAAGAGAAAGACAGAGAGACTACTTACGTCCTCCTGTTTTTGGACTGCTTTCCCAGTTTTTTCTCTCTCTTTCCTCCTCTTATTTCAACATTTTCTCGTAGATTCCTTTCGTCTCTGTCTCGCTTCCCATGGGGGGAGTTTAGAAAAGCATCTCTGGGACCTTTCCTCCCCCTCGATTCCAATTTCCTCACCCCTTCAATGAAACAGAGAGAGGGAGAGAAAACAGTATTATCCACAATTATGATTTCTTCACAGGAGGAGGAGGGGGTGGATGAAAATTAAGTAGGGAACACATAATTATCTTACATAGCTATGTGAATGATGTATCGTATTCCTCCTATCAAAAACAAATGTACTGGCCGTGTTAGCGCAGTGCTAAATTGTTGGTTTCAGAGTCGGGGGACCGGACTAAATTTTTG
The DNA here is from genome assembly GCA_022664845.1 of Lepisma saccharinum. Lineage (NCBI taxonomy): Eukaryota > Metazoa > Arthropoda > Insecta > Zygentoma > Lepismatidae > Lepisma > Lepisma saccharinum. Next base: position 19,921 of record JAGDQP010001177.1, on the reverse strand, counting down.
TTAGCAGTCTCTCCTTCTCTTCTTTAATCACTAACTACTGTTATGATGAGGGGTACAAATAACTAGAAAAAGAAAATCAGTTATCCTTCAATTGTATTAAAGTATCTGCTCTTTAAAAAGCCTCTATTATAATAGAATATATATTTACCTACCCTACGAATCGCTTTTGACTCAAGTTCTACGAGTAACTGTTGCTTTTGTTTTTAAAAAACGTACAGCGTCCCTGATAGGTGAATAATAACACACACTCCGTTGTAATCAAGAGATCTTGGTTCGATACCCGGTGGCAACACAAGTAGTTCGGTGACTATTTTAAACTTTAGGTCCAGTCTCAGGACGTCAACGACATTCATGGAAGTCAATGACAAACCACCATCGATTCACATTGTCCAGGAACTTTCGGAAAACAAATCTAGTTGAGGCCAGAACACCCATCCTCATTTATTAGAAATTATGTACTCGAATTAGCTGTTTGCTGGCTCGAATTTCAGATTTTTCTGAAACATTACCAAACCACTCCAGCAACCTCGGTGACCAAACTATTGTATCCATGACTTGTAGATTTTGCTGAATTACCACGTAAATTATCCTGCTGCAGAATGTCATTTGAAGTACGGGTCAAAAAGTGGAAAATGAGAGCTGAAGAACCCCAGTCATGTATCTTTGACTCTGCATATTGCTGGGCTCAAGGATGGGAACTTGGCTTTGTCCTTTACGATGTGACAGTTCTGAAGTTGAAAGCTATAATAGAAGTGCGTAAGTCACAAACCGTGATTAACGCAGTTCTGTACAGCATTCGCACGGCCTCAAATAATGGTTGCTCGATTCTAGTTTTAAACATGTTAATAGTGTAAATAAGTGCATCTATGATGTAGTTTGTCCGTTTAGTTTCTATGTGAGAGGAAATAGTTTTTCCTGTTTCCTGGAAAACAAGGATTTGCGGCTTATGCTCTTGTAGCTCTCGGGTACAAAATTGCCCTAACCGAGACCGAAACATAAGTAATCTGGAAATGCAATGCGACGCCATTGCTGCAATCTTTCTCGACGTTCGGTTCACCCAGGACATATACCGCACGTTGATTCCCTTTCAACGGATGCTCGAAATGATGAAAAATTTTGATTAGCGAAAAAATAAATTTAAACCAAAATCTTTATTTTTAATATGATTACCCGCACAACTGCATTGTCATTTCTAGTAGTTTCTATGTAAAATTGCCATCGAAATTCAAGAGCAAGCTAAACTGATTAATTTTTAACCTGCAAATTAAATTATTTTTAAATTGTGAATACCTAAGCACCTTTTACGCACCTCCAATAAGTATAGTTATAATCACTTCGTTTGAACTTTAAATGTGCAAGCATGTGAACAAACGAGTTATCACAAGTCTACGAGTGTAATTGTTAGCGCTTCTGGTAGCCTAGGTAAGTATAAAAAGTTTGATGAGATTGGGAATACAAGCCTCGGATTTGGTCGTCTCGGTGATACAATTAACCTGATATTGTAAGAGTAATATGATCACAATGGCTAAGATGGGCAGGCCATGTAGCTCGAATGGGAAAAGTTCACGAGGTGGCCGAAAAGTTAATAGTTTCTGTAACTGTCTCTCCACCCAATGAAATATCCAAAGACTCTGCTATAATTCAAGATGTCGCTCGTTTATCTCTGATCATTTGTAGCGCCCTGGTAATCATTTCCTTTGTAATAGATATTGATGGACGCCTTAAGTAAGTTTCATCTTTACCACAGGTTCTCCCGCGGCGAAATTCTGCTGGCAATTTGACACCTGTGAAACAATCTTGGACATATTTCGCTACTGTTTCATGCAAATCCTTATAAATGTTCTGGTCGACATCTGCTTCATATACAAATACTTGATTATGGCTGATATCATTTTCCATCATTTTTTTTAAATTTGTGCTGATATCCTTCAGAATCTGGCTTAATCCAAAACAGAAAAAATAATAAACCGATCAATGTGTAATTTGACATGTTCACTCACAGTGGCAGTATAAGATCTAAAACTACTATTCGAGTCACTTCTTTCCTTATCAGCTATTCTACGAACTTTTTTTTTTATCACTGCTCGTACTTTTATCATGATCAGGAACTTTTTGTGTTAACTTGTAGTATAGAAATAGGCTAGAGATGCAGAACTTTGCGGTGTTGAAAGAACTGGAAGATGTAATCGGGTAGTTTTTAAACCGTTAGTCTATTCAACCCCTCGATTCTGAGACATCTCAGTTGACCAATGTCTAACAATTTCAGAATTATAGATATCTCGAACTAGCACTCTGCAAAACTATGGATTAGATCTAACAAAATGAATTAATTTTTAGAACCTTTTGTTTAATTGAAGAAGGAATAAGAGCGCTTCGAACAAACCGCACTACCAGGTATATTTATGTAGGTATATGTGGTTTATAATAATTGGAATTTTTACTTACTACAATGGTCTTGCAACAATAACAGAAGAGTATGCTAGGCAATTCCGATTAGATGTTCTGCATGTGTTTGAATAACAGAAAAAAATAATCCGGCAAAGTTTGTTCAAAAGTGATGGGTCAGAGAATACGACTAAACAACAATAGTGAAGAATTTACCTCTGAAGGAATGTTAGTTCCTGTTTTTAGTCAAATGCGGAGTACATCTTGATTAATCTTCGGCCTACGGGGAATTTGAAGCATACTGAATTGAATAAGCAGATTTTGGCAAGTAGTATTTGATTACTGAAGTTCTTGTTAAGGTGTGTAGGCATGAATTATAAAATTAAAAGCAGTCGCTTAAATATTAGCAATACAGGGGTTCTTCTGTTATGTCAAACTATACAGAGCTGACAGGTGATAAAAGCCTTGTTCACACCAGTGTTTTTTTTTTTTTGTTTTTTTTTATCCGACTCATAATGTGAAATTTCAATAAAGTTTGCAATATACAACAAAAACGTTTTGTATAGCAAAGAGCAAAATGGAATTGAGAAAAAATATTTTTTGTCTTGTTACTTCCACTTCAGGTATTTAAGTATGATATTACGTAGACAGACACACTAAGACATTGTGATATTACCACTTCATTGGCGCGCATTTACTGTAATTCAAATACATTTCTGACTCAGTCTTTTTTTTTATATATATACGTATACTCAACATTTATTGTTTTATTTGAAACATTTCTTTTCACATTGAAAAGAAATTCGACATATTTCTTCTTGACAACTGGAAGAACCACGTTTTCTTCTACTTTTTGTCCCTTGCAACTTATTTTATTTTTTCCTAAACTTTTTGCTTATGTTTCTGTTTTGTTAATCATTACCACAGAATCTTACTTTTTTTTTTAAATTTAGTAGCGTTAAAGGTCTTTAATTGCTTCTTTAACGGACACCATGTTTCTTAAAAACTTCATAAACACATAGTTGTATCTCTTTAAACTATGTGTGATTCTATAGCTAAATATAAAAATGATAGCAGATAGTATGAGTTCATTTATACACCACAAATTGATTTCTTCTTTTTATCCCGTTTTTCTTTGCTGAAAGCGAAAGTGCATCCTCTAATGATGGATACCATTTCTCCTGCGCACGTTTTTTCTTAGTATTCTTTCTTTTTTTTTTTTTTTCCTCAACAGCTTATTCTTCGCTTGCCTAAGTTGTAAAATGCTTGTTTCCTGTATCCTTTGCGTGTCTACAGGCATTTAACAATATTTGTGTTCCTTTAATTGCTACAAACAGCCTGGAAATTGGCTATTTGGCTCAGGAGTTCTCTGTTGTTATATCAAGGTAAGAGAGAGAGAAAAAAAAGACAGAGCCGGGCATTGAGGTTACTTTGACAAGATAGAAAAACGCTAGGCAGAAATTGATTTTTTTTTTTTATTGTTTTATTTCACATGTTCGATTTTCTTTACTTTTCCATGTTGAGTTTACGTATAATATCTCAACAATATCGAGTAGAATGCAAATATAAATTTTGTATTGTCGCTTTGGTTGCCTGAAATATTATTAAGAGCAATAAAAGAGAAAATTAGTTATGTCTTTAATGAAAGATTTACTTCGGGTTTTAGGTCATATAATTTTTATTTATTGTATTGTCTTACAATTGTTTCATCGGCTTATACGTCCACATACTCAGAGACGTTATGATTAGGTTTTAAAATTTGTAATTGTTGAGGTCCAGATTTGATTTGATTTATTTTTTATAACTGTCATCTTTCTTGAAGTTCTGCTCGTTTGTTGTTATTTCAATGGATTCTTTTATAATTATTTCTAAATAATTGCTGCTCACTGTCATGAAAGCTTAAAGATTCATTTAGTTATGTCCTTTATTCAATATTTCTTTCTAAAGGGAGATTAGGTCTTTTAAAAATATTTATTTTGTCTTAACACCTGGATTTTTTAACGAACTAATAATGACGTAATGTACTAAAATACATAAGGTTGTTCTCCATGTGTTTCGTTAAGTGATGAACTGCTTTGTATGTCAGCGTACTTTTTACAGATAAAAATTGATTTCTTAATAGATAGCGAATTCTCACCTGCTTTACTCAGTAATTTATCCTGTTTATGTTACAATCTCATACGGTAAAGAAAGAAAAATCTGGTTAATGAAATTACTGGCATACAACTTTGTTATTGTGATCCTGTCACAGATTTTTTTTTTCGCCAAGAGTCAGGTAACAGAAAGAGAATAGCAGTGATTTGCTTACTGTTTCGATGAAGTAACGTAATTTTTACGTATTTATTTATGGGTTGGACACCTGACTTAAGGCGTTATAAGTCTTTCTGTGGGCTCTCTTTTACGGAGAGAGATGGGAAAAAATAAAAGCCAGGACCCTTATTCAACGAACTGTTCTGGCATTGTCCTAGACAGACAGGATTGGGTAATTCTTAGGATAATTTTTTTTAATAACCTCGGTCAGGATTGGTTTAAGTAAGCAAAACTCGAACCCACACTGTCTCTTTCTAGATATGATTCGAGATCCACGATAGGTTGCACATTAATAATATATGTGGCTTGTGTGCTATTTAGGAGTGTCTTAATGAATTATGGAAGTTTATGTTATTTAAATTGATATTTCAACTTCAACATGGTGTCTCATCCTAGGATGAAAATGACAGGTGAACGAACACAATCACGCGAATGAAATTTGCAACAGCTGAAATCGATGATCACCAGCTTAATTGTGGTGAACAGTAAGAACAACATGACCTATATCCTTCCCCCTTTTTCCATTTGTTTTGTCAGACTTTCACACAATGATTTGTAGGATGCTTTCAGCAGCTGTGCAACTTCCGTTACTTAAAGAGAATTACATGTATTTCCGAAATCCAATATGTAATAAATTGTTCTAAATTGATCTTAAGTTTTTGATCTAAATTAAATTTATGATTTACTTGTTTTAAAATAATACATTTATAATTATGAAATACAAACCAGTCAAACTCTCAACGGGCGTTAATAGAGAAAACAGAAAATTTAATATGTACGTGTCAAGTTCTCCTATCGACGCTATTGTGTCATTTTTCGCACTGATTTATTCCAACTTCTTTTTTACGTGAAAAATGGATACCAGAATAGACAAGCAATAGGCGATGATCTGACTTTAACTTCCTATTATCCAGTACTTCCTAGAAACATTTGATGGTATTGTTAGTACGAAATTTTAATTCGGTGTTCCAATAAATTCCAATGCTGTTAAAATCTCGTTATGAAACTGAGAATGATGTTTGAAAATTTGTGATAATCTAACAGCTTCGGCAGTCGAAGAAGAGACCTCTTATTCAAAAGAAATAAATCTATCTCTTCAATGTTCAAGTGGTTCTTATTTTTTATTCTCATCATACATAAAACTCTGTTTTGCTGATGAATAATTGTGGTCATGGCAATTAGACTCAACAGCAAATACTTTGTCCAACTGATCATTCTTTGTCTTGCAAGAATAAAAATGAAGCGTATCCGACAACATTTGCCAAACCAGAATTGGAAAGCTTCCCTCTCGCCAACACCGAATGCTACTTAAGCATGTAGCCTGTCATGCTTTTAAATGTACCATTGAAGCTTTTGCGTAGGCACTCACATCTATCGCTTAAAACCTTAAGTCAGACTGACAACGCGATGCAGTGTAACCAAGTGAGATAGACGGACAGTGTGGTGACTGTTTGGGGAACCGATCCTTTCACAATGAAGCCTCAGACAACACAGGAAATCTTATGTCCCTTCGTTACGAAGCTTACCTCTCTCTATCTGTCTCTATATAGGCTTGTCTGTCTGTTTCCGATGGCGAGCAAGAACTTTGAAGGACTGTCGAGTTGGAATGTTTGTTTTCGGGATATCAACCGCAGAAAGGGGAGTGAAAAGAAAAAGATGCTTCCTTGTTAAAGAGGAAAGGGCTTTCGTCAGTTGATGATAATGATACAGTTGGCTTCCTGAATGAACTGCGTTTCAGTGTTTGTCTTGCATTTCGATCCATAGACATAGAAGTCAAGTGTTGATGTCACATCAACTTTGAAGAGCGTATTAGAAAGTCTGTCAATTCTACTCGATGGCTTTTGTTTCTTTATGGTATAAACTTTAAAATATAAATCATTATTATTATTATTATAGTTAAATTTTTTACATTTGTTTCCTAATTCTTCTAAATTTTATTCTTTTTTCTTCTGGTATTCGAACTTATCACCTCACGATTACTACAATGTAACGCTAACCATTACGCTACGAGAACATACATTAACGTTCTAGTAATTGTAAGGATCTGGATACGAATCCCAGAAGAAGGAAATTTTCAAAACTAATTCACACTTCTTGGGTACTAGACAATATGAATTTCTCCAAACGTCGTGTCTTTGTATATATATATATATATATCGAATTAAACAGACGAAATAAGAGAAAATAGAGATGTTATTCAGAATCTTTCTTGGACTTTTAACTTCTGTTATTTAGAAACGAACATTTCTGACATTTTTGGAGACTATTCTCATTTCATATTCACGGAAATTTATGACTGAAAGGTGAGGATTATCAATGATGAAATTTCAGACTGCATGTGTCGTCGTGTGTACTTATCACGAGACGTAGAGAGTTCGTATGTAGTGCTGGTGTCAAGTACACTAAGACACAAAGTTATGGTCATATATTAATGTGTAGTAAAAGTTTAGATGTAATGCTGGCGTATATTCGTGAGTGATGCAAATTCAGATTCAAAGTTCTTGTGTAGTAGCAATGAAAATGACAACTACAGAGGTCTCGCGTCTTATTAGTGTGTACAGAGGATTCAGAAAGGTTATGTGTAGTAAAAAAAATACAGTGTCATGGTATATGTTCGTGTGTAGTAAAATTATCCATAGATACAGGAAGTTCATGATAATATACAGAGATCCTAATTTTGGTGAATTACTAACTGCTAAAGTGGAGCTCGCACAGTCACACCTGTCTGGAGGATAGGAAAGGTTTTCAGGATAAGTTTAAGATAGGTGGTCAAGTAGCTATGCTCACTGATCAAAGTTCGTACCAAGAGTTCCCACAAGATACATCTGCACCTGCTTAGTTGCTCTTGTTTAAGTGCAGTAGCAGGAAATAGATTCTGCTGTAGATGTGTAACCAGAAAAAAGATACATAAGAAATGTTATTATCATCTAGGGTATAATTAGTATGGTGATAATCTTTGTTATTCCCTTACAACACATACTACGTAAACAGAGATATAATATCATAGTTTTAATTTGATTAACTTATAAATAAGGAAATATATGCCATGTACGGAATCGGATAGCATTTATAATTACTTATAATGGCAAAAAGACCAGCTTTTCTATTAAATTTTTCGATCTATATAAATCTTACAAACTCGAAACTAATTTCTAGTTAGAAGCGTTGAAAGGTTCCTCTCCGTATGCCGCATATATACAGTATATAGGAAAATATGAAATATAATGAAACTTACGACTGAATGTACACCTCCTCCGATGTACACACAAATTAACCGAGAAACATGTATTAGACCTATTCGTATTTTAATTATTTTTTAGCAGATGAGTGTAGTCCACAATTGATATAAAAGCACGGGTTAGAAAATTAACAATAGTGAGGTTTGCTTGTGTAAAGATTGTGCATTTTATGATATCAGTATGAAACTTTATGTATCAGTCAATTTCGTACAAACGTTGCAAAAAATACCGGGAGACGCGCTGTGATGCCATTAGAAAGGTCCTTAACCCTTTCCACTTTGAGACCCTGTTAGTAACATTGTAGAATTTCGTAAAATTACCTCCAGCTCCAAGCCTAGTTATTGCAGAATTATGATTCATACTTCATTTTGTTGACAATGGAACACGCTTCCCAGCAAGAGAAAGCGCTTCGATATATGCCATATTACGAGAGAAAAGGCAGAAAGTTTCTGAAAATTTCCTTTAAAAAATGCCGGATATTCTAATTTCTTAGACTCTAATGGCGTGCCTACTGAGCAAATGATAAAAACAAATATTTGAAAAACATTGCTATTATATACGTAATAAATTTGCCTAGCTTCATTGCAATCCACAGAATACGTCCAATCAAAAAATACTTATTGCAGGCCAATGTATCTATTGACTTCTCAAGTTGTATGTAAAATTGAAGGTTGAAGTTAAGCAGGACAGCTCATACTATAATCAGGGCTGAATATATATATATATTCTTTCCACATATCTCGGTCTGCTGCTATTCTCATCCATGTAGCTCCTGAAAAACGTCTTGCATTTGGACGTCGTCTCGGTCGTTTCTTTTCTCTAGGAATCCAATGTAGTACATTTGTCGTCCGCCTTCCATCTGTTCGTCTAGCTATGTGACCGGCCCATTTCCACTTCATCTTCTTCGCAGTCTTGATTACATCCTCTACCTTTGTTTGTGCGCGAATCCATTCATTTGTATTCCTGTCTCTCCTGGTTATTCCTAGCATGCATCTCTCCATTACTCTTTGTGTGACTCTCAATCTTTGAGTCGTTTGCGCATTCAATGTCCAAGTTTCGCAGCCGTACATCATCACAGGTAAGACACACTGATTATAAACTTTACGCTTCAGACACATTGGAACTTTGCTTTTGAAAATAAAGTGTAGTCTTCCAAACGAACTCCACTCCATTTTACATCTTCTATTTATTTCATCAGTCAACTTTGCATTCGATGTTTTAAGCTGGCCTAAGTAAACATACTCATAAACTATACCTATTGTCTCCTCGCTGATCTTTATATCCCTTTTTGCAGCATGTTGATTGTATATGACCTTTGTTTTACTTAACTTCATTTTAAGGCATATTTTCGAACTCTCATTATTCAGTTCTTCCATTCTGGTTTGTAGTTCTTCCGCATTTGAAGCAAACAGGACTACATCATCAGCGAACCGTAGGTGATGAAGATATTCGCCATTAATTTTTATTCCAACTTCATCCCAGTTTAAATTTTGGAACACTGTTTCCAGGACCGCAGAAAACAGTTTTGGAGAAATTGAATCTCCTTGCCTTACCCCCTTTCCAATTTAAAATTTTTCACTTTCTTGGCGTAGTCTAATGACAGATGTGGCAGTCGAATAAATGTTTCGCAGTAGCTTGATGTACGCAATTTCGATTCCTTGATGTTCAAGTGATTTAAGTACAACCTCCACGGAGACCGAATCGAAAGCTTTTTCGAAATCTATGAATCCCAAACATAGTGGAAGTTCATATTCATTAGTCTTTTCCATAACTTTATTCAATGTTTGTATGTGGTCCATTGTGCTAAATCCACGACGAAATCCGGCTTGTTCCCTTCCCTGGTTAAAATCCAAGTCCCGTTCAATACGATTCAAAATAACTTTGGTGAAGAGTTTGTGTAGAACTGACAGTAAACTAATTGGTCTGTAGTTTTCGACGCGTTCTTTGTCCCCTTTCTTGTACAACAAAATTATAACAGCATTATTCCAACTTCTGGGTACTTCTCTCTTCCTCAGGCACATTGAGAATAATTTCGCAAGTTCCTCTTTCATTTTTTCACCTCCCCATTTAAACATCTCTGCTGTAAGTCCATCTTCTTCTGGCGTCCTTCCGTTCTTCATCCCTCAAATTACTTTATCCACTTTTTCTTTCATTACATCTGGGACATCTACATCACTTTCTTCTGAGTCTTCATTTCCTAGCTCTTCTTCGGAGTAGTACAATTCTGCGTAGAAATTTTCAAATATTTTTATTTCTTCCTTATTTCGTGTTACGGTCCCGTCTGATCTCTTAACTACTATTATTTTTCCCTATCATGAGCTGCTGTTTGGCTTTCTTCAAACTCTTGTTTTCCTCAATTGTATTTCTAACAAGATTTTCGTTATATCTTCGTACATCCTCTCTTATTTTCTTCCTTATGGTTTTATTTAGTTCTATGTATTCAATACTTTTTATGTAATTTTCCTCTTCTTTCATTTCCCTCCTTTTCTTCATCAAGAGTTTAGTTTCTTCTGAGATTTTGCTCTCTGTTTTCTTTCTGGTAAATGCTGTTTCCTTGGCTGTCTCTCTTATTATCTCGGTCAGTATTTTATTTCTGCTATTGATGTCTTCTTCTTCATCCTCTAACTCTTCCAAGGCGCTAAATCTGTTGCTTAGTTCTATCTCGAATGTCTCTCTGTTTTTCCCTAGATTTTCCAGATTTAAAAGTGGCGTTTTTCCTCTGATAAGCTTCTTTCCCTCAAGTCTAGTATTTAGTTTTAGCTTACATCTCACCATCCTATGATCACTCGAGACTTTGAAACTGTTTAGAACAGACATGTCTTGCAGAATTGCCCTGTTATTCGATAGAAAGTAGTCTATTTCGTTTTTGGTACCATTTGGGCCAAATGAGATTTATATCAGAAATTGAGATTTAAATAACTTGCGGCACTGAAAAAGCTACTAACTTACCTAAATACCTTTACCGGTAAAATTACAAGTAAAATTCGCAAATACCGGATTCTCCCATGAGTAAAGTCGTATATGCGATGACCGCTCCAATGATACCATCTGACGAGCGAATAATGAAGTAGACGGGACGTGCCATAGCTGAGTCATATAGGGCACATAATTGTGCAGCAGTGTGTAGAAGAACGCTCTACTCCACGTTTTTGGAAATGTGACGTGTTCGACCATGGCAGTGTCAAGGACCACATACGGTATGTCATGCTGTATGAATTTCACCAGGAACATCCAGCCGCAGTGGCATGAAACATCAATGCCGTATATGATCAGGGTGCTGTGGATGTGCGAAAGTGCCAGAGGTGGTTCCAGATGTTTCTTGCTGGGCACAGCAGCCTCACCGATAAGCCACGAGAGGGGAGACCTGTGTAGCAGGACAACGCAATGGTGCCCTGAGTTCAGTGGTGGAAGCAAATCCAATGCAAACTGTTGAAGAACTGCCCAGCGAACTCCATGTCACCCATTCGACCGTTCGTCGTCATCTGCCGTACGTGTCAAAACTTGGAAAATTGGTACCCATGAGTAACACCTCAACAGAAGCAGCAGCGAATTGACATCTGCATTTCTCTGCTCACCTGTCACAGACGTGAGCCATTTCTGGACAGAATGGTGACAGGCGATGAAAATTGGGTCCTCTACCATAACATTACACGCAAATGGCATTGGGTACCTAAAGGGGGAGCCGCAGGAACTGTGCAAAAACAGGAAAGTGATGTTGAGTGTTTGGTGGGATATCCGTGGGATAATCCATTTTGAGCTCTTGTCATAACCAGACCATCAATGCAGATGTCTACTGCCAGCAGCTTGAATGTCTACAGACTGCATTGTTGGAGAAACGTCCTGCTCTGGTTAATCGCAGCAAGATTGTTCTCATCCATGGTTATAATGCTCGCCCACACACGGCAAGAAGGACCTGTGCTAAGATCGAGGAAGATGTGGCTGGTAGAAACTCCCCCACCCGGCGTTTTCACCAGATCTCGCTTCAACAGACTACTGTCTTTGTTGCAGCCTGCATAACAACCTTTCCTGGAAAACGCTGCAAAATTAGGTGCCGTGCGACGAACAGTGACCCAGTTCTTTGCCTCTAAGGCTGGTGACTTCTTTCAACGGGGTATTCAACAGCTGTTTGACAGGTGGTAGAGTGTTTGGAGTCCGATGGAGACTATATTTCTGACTAACGGTAGTGTTCCAGGTAAGTTATTGTTCTTTTCCTAACGGTGGGAAAGTACGACATTACTTATGGGATAAGCTGATATGAGGTGTTCGCTACAGAGAATAGCCACGGATAATAGGCCATTACAACAAATTGTAATAATTCTGAAAAGTAAGGAAGGTATGGTGTTACTTACTTATGGTATATTTTACAAAGGAAAGTTAACATTAGGAAGCTTCTACAATACTTTCGTCGATACACAATGAATGAAATGGTTTCTGAGGGCTATGCATCTTAATTAAGTTTGGAAAAGAAACAATTTACAATGTTTCTACGAATCAGCTTTTGTTCTAAAATTATATCTGCCTTTTCCTTTCTTATTCCTGGTATTCCAGAAACATCCTGTTGTTTCCTTTCCTCCCTGATAGGTATTCATAAGAAAATTATGGGTAGTCATATACAACGGTGATGTAGCTATGCAAGTCTGTTAATTGGAGTTTATCTGGTGATCTTGTTACAAGAAATTGTGATGATGACTATGTAGCTAATAATAATAATAACCACGGGCGTTACAGACCGAAAGGTTCTGAGTCTGCCCCAACGCCATCTGTCCGCGGTTGGTAGATTTTCGTCCACCTGAGTGACGGCAGTGAGGTCAGTTTTGCGCGCCACCTGGCCACGAACAGGCGTATTAGGGGCTTTCTAGACCAAGTGGCCGTCACGTCTTTATTCACGTGACTCCCCAGTTTGCCTCACGACGCTGGGTGGACGCCGAAATGTGGGACTCCATCCGGGAATTGAGCCCGGGACCACGCGGATAAGAGTCCAACGCTCTAATCACTAGACTATGGAACCCCCAATTATGTGGCTACAGAATGAATTTTCACAGTTAACTTAATGTGCTTGTGACGAAAGATACGAAGGTATATTGTTCGGTTCCTTGGATTACAATTGCCTGGTCGGAACGTTCTTTTTAAAATGTTTCTGATTTCACATATTCTTCATGTTTTGCAAAAGTAAGGTTAATAACATAAATACTTTGCCCTTCAAAATCATTCTGTTAGAGAGGGTTCAAGATTTGGTTTCAAGTGGCCGCTGCAAGCTGCCTTTAGCTGTCTTATAACCGTGACGCCAACTCCATCACAACGTCCTTTTTCGTTTGCTGTGGATGGAAAAGCCGCTATGTATTGAAATCTTGCTAATGAAAGCACAAGTTGATTAAATGTTTCTTATTTTTATATTAGAAGC
>JAGDQP010001176.1:105385-130444 GCA_022664845.1 Lepisma saccharinum | reverse complement strand
TTATTAGCATAAAAGCTCAAATAACAAACTACAGCATTAAGATTGCTGTTTTACTTACGTTCCACCAGAAATTCGATAATTTCATATAATCCTTAAAAGTTGTAGGCAAATTGAAAAAATCGTTGCTGGGTGATTAACAATTTGCCCTTAACAATGCCCTATAATAAATTGAATATTGTTGTAAAGTGCGTTTATATTACTAATGTTATTCAATGAAGTATTGAGAAACTGATTGATTTCGAGCCCAAGAAGACATCGTATTGCGCTCATCGTGTTTGATCATGTAATAATTAACTAACATAAAGACAAGAAGTTTCATTTTAATAGCACAACTGAAAATTCATTTTTGCTCCAAAGTTGATGCTCTCAACGGTAATTCGCTGTAGTACTTGTAACGCAAATCGTGTACAGTTCATTCATTTCCTTCCTAGTCTAGTTGTACCAGTGAGATCATATTTGTTAAATCGTGTTTGGTAAATGTTACAGTTAAATTGACTTTGGATCATTCACGTTTTGAATTTACAAGCATTAGGAACAGAGCGTGTGCTCTTTATAATAACCTGATATTCTTGTATTAGTATTTGTGTGTTCTAATCTACAAAACATTGCTAAACTATCAATTCTCAATTAGCAGCAATATCAATCTAGGTATTCCACTTTTTACTTTCCATACCATTTGCCTATAATGTTTCTTCAACTTATTCTATATAATCAGAGCACTTAGATTTCCATTCTTTACTTGATGATATCAAAACAATATTTTGCCCTTAAAATAACGAAGAGCCTGGATAAACCAAGGAAAATGCGTTAAGCCTCTTTCATTTAAATTTGGTTTTTCCTTCAAAGGGCAACTTATCTTGATACCCTCTTGTAAGATATTTATAAATTTTGTCCAAGCATAATTAATATCCTTGGTTGAACTTAAAATTGTATCAAAATCGACCGGTTTCTAATAGTTACGCAAATTCATGATATTTTTTATACTCAGTGAACGAATTTCTTTATTTGTGGGTTCCGGAGTAGAGATTGGACGAATATAATTTGAAGGAAGAAGGTAAGTTGTCCATACACCTAAATAATCGGAAATAGCAGGCTCTACAGTACCACAAAATAAATTTACAGAATTTGGAGGAGCTATGACATTATTTAAGCAAGCCAATTTCCTTGTAGGTAAGGAGTTAAAAAGCGACTAGTTCAACGAGGTAAGAATATTGTTTAACTTCAAAATCTTTAAGCAATTGTGCTTAAGAATATATTTATGTCACCCAGTATAATGGGTTTGTATTTGGTGTATTTTCCAAGTAAATTATGGAGGTCGATCATTTTTTCGAAAAAGGCGTCAATGTTCAAAGTAGGGGGTCGATATAAGGAAACAACAATGAGCTTCGATTCATGGTATATGGCACTAACAATTTCAAATTAATTAGGTTTACATATTGAAGATAGGTCAAATACATTGAAACTAGAGACCAAATCCCTCCTTAAATATATAGCGGCTTCTCCACAGCAACTTCCATATCTACAAAAAACATTAAATGGTATATAATTATGCAGGATGTAAAGACCAACCTAATCTTGAAGTAAATTGTGTTCGTTTATACATAACATCTGTAAAGGTAAGATATGTAGAAGGACGTTTATCTCATCTAGTTTGTTCCCAATTGATTGGGTATTTAAATGTAATATAGTTAAAACATAAATTCATGACTGAAAACAATTTGAACAATTTGAGTTTTTAAGATGAGTAAAACTATGATTCAAAGCTGTCACTTGGTCTTGAATTTTATTAAGAATATTCGACATATCAATCTGAATGAATTCTAGACTTATTGCAATGCTAGTTCTAC
Organism: Lepisma saccharinum; assembly: GCA_022664845.1. NCBI lineage: Eukaryota > Metazoa > Arthropoda > Insecta > Zygentoma > Lepismatidae > Lepisma > Lepisma saccharinum. The sequence continues at coordinate 128,597 of JAGDQP010001176.1, read as the reverse complement.
AGAGATTAACTCTTTTGAACATCAATTATGCATTAATAAAGATTTGTTAAAGTATTACTATTCCAATTCCTTGTTGGTTAACAGAAGATTAGACAAGTTTTCCTCGACCTAAAGTCATGTTTAGCTCGTTTTGAAACAGAGTTTCACAATTCGTTATTGTATAACTTGTTTGATGTAATTGCTTTAACAACAATACGATTTTCATTGTAGGCTACTGTTACGAACAAATTGTAAATCACCCAGCAACAATTCTTTGAATTCGTGAACAACTAAACACGATTATATATAAAACAAAGAAATATCTTCAAGGTAAGTAGAGGAGAGGAAAGTACTATTACTATTGTATATTTCCCTTGTATGTAAGTTTATTTCGTGTAATTGTGTTACATTTGCGAAACTGGGCAGCGTTTCAAATAAGATCGAACTCAATTAGCATTTACTTCAAGAAGATGAAATGTATCACAGCCGATTAAAATGCTAATTGAATATTCGTATTTGTGCAATTTACTGCAAATTATATTTTGTTAATAACATTGCAATTCATTATATACATTAAACTCTATGTTACGCATGCCTCTCAGGCCGAACAAAGATTCTTGCAATGATAAAACAACAAAAGAGGCAATAATGGGCATAAGAATTAAAAGTGTATCTTTTATTTAAAAATACGAACTTTTATACCAGTTGGCGCTACTATTAACGTCATATTGTTTACTGTGATCGTAAATAATGATTGCTAGCAAAATAAGATAGATAGCTGAAAAATTTAAATTTGCAGTACTTGTATAATGAAACATCGATTAGGAATAAAATGTTTCTCAACATAAACTACTGTTTCGGTGAATCTGTTAATCGACAACATGGTGTACTTGAATTTGTCTATACTGACCGGAATTGGATATCTGGATTTCCTAATGAAATTTGATGTCGATGGTGCAAAGAGAGAGGAGATATGTGAATTAACTGTAGACTTATCGCAATGCTAGTTCTACAGAGAATTACTCTTTAGAACATAAATCTTGCAGTAATAAAGACCTGTTAAAGTATTACTATTCTAATTCTTTGTTAGTTAACAGAGTATTAGGCAAATTTTCCGCGACTTGAAGTCGTGTCGAGGTTGTTTTGAAACAGAGTTTGACAATTCTTTATTGTATAACTTGTGTGATTTAATTACATTAACAACAATACGTTTTTCATTGTAGGCTATTGTTACGAACAAATTGTAAATCACTCAGCAACAATTCTTTGAATCCGTGAACAACTAAATACGATTATATATAAAACAATGGAGGATTTCCTCAATGTAAGTAGAAGAGAGCAATTACTATTGTATATTGCTTGTGTATGGAAGTTGATTTCGTGTAATTGTGTTACGTTTGCGAAACTAGGCAGCGTTTCAAAAGAGTTCCAGCTCAATTAGTTTATGTTTACTTGAACAAGCTGAAACGTTCCTCAAGCGTGTTTAATGCTATTTGAAAATTGATAGTTGTGCAATTTGCTGTAAATTAGAACTTGTTAGTGACATTGCAATTGATTATATACATTAAAATCTCTGTTACACATGCCTGGCGGGCAGTGCAAAAATTCATGAAATGATAATTCAACTAAACCGGTAATAATGGACAGAAGGTTTAAAAGTGTATAATTTTTTAAAAAATACGTTCTTTTATGCCATTTCGAGCTACTTTTAAAGGCATGTATTTCACTTTGATCGTAAGTATTGTTTGCTAGCAAGACAAGAGTGCTACAGGAAGAATATCCATTTGCAGTAGTTGTATAAGGAAACTTCGATTATTAATAACATGTTTCTCAACATAAACTACTGTTTCGGTGAATCTTGTAATCGAAAACACGGTTTATTTGAATTTGTCTAAACTAAACAAAATTGTATATATGGATTTCTTAATGAAATTAGATGTCGACCCTGCAAAGAGTGAGGAAATATACGAATTAACTGTAGACTTGTTGCAATGCTAGTTCTACAGAGATTAGTTCTTTTGAACATCAATTTTGCAGTACTAAAGACTTGTTATAGTATTACTATTCCATTTTTTTGTTGGTTACCAGAAGATTAGGCAAGTTTTCAGGTAATTGAATTTGTTCCAACCACATCAAGCTATCGGAATATAAGCACTCTAGAATTTTGTGTATATTTAGTGCTAATTTGTGGACACTATCCCATATTTTGTGTACGCTAGGTTTAGCCCAGAAATCGAAAACTATGTTGTTGGGCCAACTTCACGCTGCCCCGACATATAAAGCTATCAGAATAAAACCCACTCCAGGATTTTGTGCATATTTTGTGCTAATTTGTGCACACTATCCCATATTTTGTGCATGCTCAATTTTTCTAAGGAATCGAAAAACAGAATTGGATTTAGCCCAAAAATAAGAAAAAGGAGGTTGGGTCAAAATCACCCTGGCACAACCACATCAAACTATCGGAATAACAACCACTCCAGGATTTTGTGCTAATTTGTGCACACTTTCCCATATTTTGTGCACACTTGGTTTAGTCCAGAAAAGGATATTAATGTGGTTGGGCCAACTTCACGCTGGCCCAGTCACATCAAGCTAACGGAATAAAAACCACTCCTTGATTTTGTGCTAATTTGTGCAAATTATCCCATATTTTGTGCACACTCGATTTAGCCCAGAAAACAAAAACAATGTGCTTTAGCCAACTTCGCGCTTGCAGAATCAAATCAGGCTATCGGAATAAAAACCATCCCAGAATTCTGTGCAATTTTGTGCTAATTTATGAACACTATCCCATAATTTGTGCACGCGCGGTTAGGCCAGAAATCGAAAACAATTTGGTTGGGCCAAGTTCACTCTGATGCAACCACAATAAGGAAGGTTTTGGTGATAATGGCGCTACAACTTTGTGCAAATTTTATGCTAATTTTTGTCAACTTCCTAATTTATATTTACGATGGATTTAGCGTAGATATCAATAGTGCAAGCTGAAATAACAAAAAACTTGGATGTGGTACTTTAGTGTTCATTAATTCAATTCTACTTAAGCATATTTTCCAATCATTGGTCAGAGAAGTTCTGGTAGAATATTTTGTATACTTCCTTACTTAAATCCCAAATCAATAAAGGTGCAGTACAATCTCGTTTCGTTTTCTACGTTTTCTAGTATGATTTTATGTATAACAATGTAAGAAGAGCTTCGATTGTTTGATTTTGTCAAACATATATTAAGTATAATAATCAAAATGCTACAAAGACATTATTTCTTTTGATGTAATATGGAGAATCATTCTAACTTTAATAAAACAGTAAATCTTAAACTAGAATTGTTTTATCTTTTCGAATATATGACAAATACAAGGTAACCAAAAAGGTTCTTACCACACTAGAGCTGTGATAAACAAAGAGCAATACAGTGGACGGTACGTAACTTTAGGTTTCGAAACAAGTTCCATCAACATCCAACACCCAACACTTTTGCCAACGTTCCCGCAGCTGCACCATATCTTGGGGATAAAACGTCGGTTGTATTCGAGGGAAAGGAGTCCGTGACTGCGTTCCACAGGTCTCTCTCATTGGCGAAAAATCTTCTACGGAGGTGGTTGTCGAGGAAATGAAACAGGTGGTAATCTGTTGGCCCAAAATCCGATGAATATGGTGCATGGCACCATTCACCAATGCCGGCTACTACTGGCGCAATGCACGTGCACCCTTTGCAAAAGCTGGGAGTTGAGGTCAGCAGAGATGTTCGGACCAGGTGGAAGGAACTCGTAATGCACCAGTTGGTGACAAGTCCACCATACAGAGAGCATACTATTTCGTGGGTGCAGAGGTGGTCTTGAGGTGTGAGGAACAGGGTCACGTGGTGACAACCAATGTCTAGTTCGCTTGGAAGTGTCACAGAGGACCCACCTTTCGGCACCACTGAGCAAGCGACCAGTGCTCAGGTGGGTGTGTTCAGGTGCCGCGTGGGCATGGACAAACAGGCTGTCACTCGTTGTTCCTTGTTGGCTGCCGACAATGTGTGGGGTACCGACTCGCTTAACCTGTATGACCTCCTTGTCTGACTGGTGCTGTCTGACTGGTTCAGCGGAAACATGGAATTTTCTGCAATTTCATCACCCTTTTGACCACTGTCCTCCTTGATGGCTGTTTTCAGGTCCTCTTCATCCAACACATTTGGTCCACTGCGAGGTTCTTAAACAAAGCTCACATCTCACGTACCGAATTTCTTGAATCAATGCCTGGCGGTAGGTTCGTTCACGGCATTCTCACCAAATGTCGGACATATGCGGCGACTTACTGTGAGAGCTGACATGTCCACTTTAAAGTAATACAACAAACACATGTGAACAAGTTGCCTCCATATCTCCACTTCTCTCTTTCGCTGGACGAGCTATGACAGCTGTGTGTGTGCACCGTTCCTGTACTACTGAAGCTGGATGGCCAGACTAACTCCGATCGCTTGGCAAGCAGGTGCGTCATTTCGTTTCCTCTCTGTCGCAGCATGATTCATGGGACGTCAAAAACTGCAAAAACCTTTTTGGTTACCTTGTATAAGGTACCTTTTAGACGCAGGAACTATGCGAGCGCCACCACGTCGCCTCAGAACGTAAATAGAAAATACCATATGCATTTCAGACGATATGCCTAAAATTGAGCATTTCTTATGTAAGAGAATAGTACTCATCAAACTTCTATTTTCAGCGTATAGACACCGTCAAAATGGTTTCGAAACTCCATGCTGGTAAATGGCCACCATAATAATTGGTTAACTAGCCGTTCGATTTCTTTTATTCCTTTGCTAAATTATTTGATTTATAAGAATAAAACTCAGTTTATTGGTTTTGCCCAATTAGTTATTTTAAGCGTAGGCCAGCGTGAAGTTAACCTAACCACATTCTTTTCGATTTCTGGACTAAACCCTTCGTGAACAAATATGGGATAGTGTGCGCAAGTTCTCACAAAATATGCACAAAATCCTTTATTTTTTTATTCCTATACCTTGATGTGGCTTGGCCATCGTGAAGTATGCTCAACCACTTTGTTTTCGATTTTCGGACTAAACCTAGCGCGCACAAAATAAGGGATAGTGTGCACAAATTAGCACAAAATTCTGGATTGCATTTTCTTCCGATAGTTTGATGTGTTTGGCCAAGCGCGATGTTGGCCCAACCACATTGTTTTGTTTTCTGGGCAAAGCCGAGTTTTTCACAAAATATAAAATAGCGTGGACAAATTAGCACAAAATATGCACTAAATCCTGGGGCGTCGCTAGGGCTGCCAACATCAGGGTAGACCAAAGTCCATCGAAAAATATTTTCAGGGTGGCTATCGTAGGTACCACGTTCCGAATTTTTATATCTCTTGCTATTCTACCCTCTCCCTTCATTTTTTATATTATCATTTCCAATTTATGGCGTTCGCGTGACAGTATTTTTTCCAGCGTACAGCAAGTAACAGTGTTGTCAGCCTCTTACAAAATTCAATATATATATATATATATATATATATATATATTTTTTTTTTTTTTCTCCTTTTGGGGGGGTCACCACGGCGGGGGGGGGGGGCACAACTGTTTCCTCGTTGGAATTTCTGTTCCATAAGCTTTCCCATCCAGGTATAGTTCATGTCCCTGTGACAATTAGGAGCGGTGCTAGGGTCGCCAACGTGAAGGTCTACGATTTTCTTTAAATCATTATCCGATGCATAAATGTTAACTGCATCTAGTCTAGCAATTTATTCACAGTGTGCAACCAATACGTTAGCGCCAATGACTAAGTCACTACTATTATGAATTTGATAATTTATCTGTACCTTGGAAGGGTGCGGCAGGTATTTGAGAACGTGCATTATAGGTGACACAACTATCCTGAGCGTCACAGTTACAAATCTTTTTTGTTGCAGGTAAACATGGCATTACCTTAACTAATCCATGGAATGAAGAGCCAAGCTGTCATCGTATCCTTGGCTGAGAGATCGCTGCATTTTTGAAAGTCGCCTGGTCATTACTTTTCAAAGTTAAGAGAGAACTGAGGGCTGCTAGGGGTGTTTTGGCAACCGTTTTCCACAGGAAACGACATTATCGCTGCTCTGACATCCTCAGTACGCCAGAATTCGTCATTTCTGTATTTGTATCCACGCTATCGTCGATTAAGATGCTGAGAAATCCATGAGGACAGTCGTCAGGGAACTGCCGGTGACGATACCATTATCCGACGTGTGGTTCATGTGGACTTTCGTTACAACTCGTACGTGATGCGGCAAGGAGAGTTCTCGTCCTAGAGATCCAGGGAGAATCGCCTGACCAGAGCCAAGCGCCTCCTGATCAAGCTGAAACATCCAGAGGACCCAGGAATAGTTTTTTTCGATGAGAAAATCCTTGACCAGAGCCAGAAGAAGAACCGCAAAAATAATCGTGGCTTAGTAAAAGCCGCAAGGATGTTTCGATCCTAAATTTGCGGGCTCAGCGATGGTTGTGAAGGTCGTGAACAGTGAAGGTGACGTGATGTCTCCACATTTCTTCCTTCAAGGTGCCAGAGGCAACACCGTTGCTTACACCGAAGTGTTGAACATGATTCGGAAGCTCTGGATTACTGCTGTAGCACGTGGGAGAACGTACGTTTTTTTTTAGCAAGATCCCGCATCATCCCACCTAGCTCATACAACTAAAGAAAGCATGGTCGAAAATTTTCATAACCATATCACTCCCAACATGTGGACTCCCATCTCCCCAGACATTAACCCAATGGACTCCCCAGACATTATATATGGGGTGTGGTTGAGATGAACTCTTCTAGGCATCCACACAACATCGTTGCGGCTCTCAGAGCAGCTGTTGTGGATACAATAGCAAATATTCCCAAGCCCATCTCATTATTGCCTGCATGTGGTTTGGACAGCGTGTAGAGGCTGTTATTGAGGCTGACGGCGTTTTATTGAATGATGTCGTCCACTGTGTATGTGTTCACCTGTACAGAAAGTTAAAAGATAATAAATACTCTATCTCAATTGTCTGTGCCTTTTTCCCAGCGGAAGTGACTTTGTACTCATATACCTGCCCCACACTGTATGTCATTTTATGGAAAACTCGATCTCGGTGGATAGTTCTGTAGACTTGAGCACGCTCTTCCACATTTTTTGCGACATAATGTTATAATATAATTTGCCAACTCTACTAGAAAACAAACATTGACATTTCTCTCTATACCTCCAAGAAGATCGTGCTCAAATCTACAAAATTATTTTCACAGCACGATTTTAACAAGTAAGTGGTAGTGCCGTTTACCTCCGAGATACATATAGGCAATGTGAAAGCTGAAATTGGTATTAAAATAAATTATAACAAACTAGTTTCTTTAAGTGTTGTAAGCATACTTTTAACTGAGCAACCCTAGATTAATTTTCTTTTTCTTAAGTCTCTCATCATTTAATTCCACAAATGTACATTTTTACGAATTATTTATTTTAAGCTTTGTTGACATTGGTAGCATGAATTCTGAAAAATAAGTTGTTTGGCTATAAATTTTGAATTAATGGTCCTGTTGTAATTTTTATTTTCTTACTTTGATCATAATTTAATTCCCCAAATATAAATTATATCTCACACAATACTTTAGGCATTGTATGTTTTGGCAGCATTCACACTGAGTAAATTGTTCTATAAAGGTATGAAACTATACCTATTGACTAAATGATCCTACTCTAATTTTCGTTTTTAGCTGTTCATAATTTAAGTCTCTAATTGTAAATTATAACCAATTAATTATTTTATGCGTTGTCAGCGTCAGCAGCATGCTCTCTGAATCCTATATTGGAAAATAGCAGCCAAAATAAGTCTTTTGGCTATAACTATTTTAGTGAATTGTTCTATTGTGATATGGTCAATTGTACATCATTTAACTGCCCCCAGAAAATGTTAAAACAAGTTTTGGGGTAAAAACCATTAACCAAAAAACCTAAAAGGCTTATTATACAGAATAACTTGCATTTTTTGTAGATTTAATATTTAATATTATTTAACGTATTACCGTTAAATATTATAAATATTTAAAATTACCTGTTCACTTATTTCAATAGAACTTTCTGGCTTTCTTTCACTGATGCGTATATTTTTCCAGAAGTTTAAATACGAAGCCTATTTATATTCTGAAATAACTAACACATCAGAACTAAGTATCACAGCACAGTTGATAGCATTTGATACTTATAAGGATCAAAATTGTACATCTGTAACACGTAGACATTCTCAAGCCCAAAGGAAACAATTTCCATTACTTTAGGACGTTACATTTGCTGAAAGACCCGTTAAAAGAAAATGGTTTAATTTATATTTCAACTTCGCTTATCAGTATCGTATCATCATGTGTTAAGTTTATCAGTGGCAGGTAACTCCCAATTGCTCATTTTCAATACGACAATCGGAAACGATAGAAACATGGGTTCGGCCCTCATTTTCTAAAACGCGTTCTAAAAATCATTCAGCCCATGCCCACAACGTTTGGGCAAAATAAACAAACTAACTGAGGTTTATTCTTTTAAACCAAATAATTTAGCAAAGGAATAAAAGAAATCGAACGGCTAGTTCACCAATTATTATGGTGGCCATTTACCAGCATGGAGTTTCGAAACCATTTTGACGGTGTCTATACGCTGAAAATAGAAGTTTGATGAGTACTATTCTCTTACATAAGAAATGCTCAATTTTAGACATATTATCTGAACTGCATATGGAATTTTCTATTTAAGTTGTGAAACGACGTGTTGGCGCTCGCATAGTCCCTGCGTCTAAAAGGTACCTTATACAAGGTAACCAAAAAGTTTTCGCCGTTTTCGACATCACATTAATCATGCTGAAACAGAGAGGAAACGAAATGACGCACCTGCTTGCCAAGCATTCGGAGTTAGTCTGACCATCCAGCTTCAGTAATACAGGAACGGTGCACACACACAGCTGTCATAGCTCGTCCAGTGTAAAAGAGAAATTGAGATATCGAAGCAGCTTGATGGAGTGTGTTTGTTGTATTACTTTAAAATGGACATGTCAGCTCTCACATCAAGTCGTTGCATATGCCAGACAATTGGTGAGAATGCCGTGAACGAATCTATCGAGAGGCATTGATTCAAGAAATTCGGTACGTGAGATGTGAGTTTTGTTGATGAACCTCGCAGTGGACTACATGTGTTGGATGAAGAGGCCCTGAAAGCAGCCATCGAGGAGGACAGTGGTCAAAAGGGTGATAAAATTGCAGAAAGGTTCCACGTTTCTGCTGAACCAGTCAGACAGCACCAGTCAGACAAGGAGGTCATACAGGTTAAGCGAGTTGGTACCCCACACATTGTCGGCAGCCAGCAAGGAACAACGAGTGACAGCCTGTTTGTCCATGCCCACGCGGCACCTGAACACACCCACCTGAGCACTGGTCGCTTGCTCAGTGGTGCCGAAAGGTGGGTCCTCTGTGACACTCCCAAACGTACCAGACATTGGTTGTCACCACGTGACCCCGTTCCTCACACCTCAAGACCACATCTGCACCCACGAAATAGTATGCTCTCTGTATGGTGGACTTGTCACCAACTGGTGCATTACGAGCTCCTTCCACCTGGTCAGACCATCACTGCTCACCTCTACTCACAACTTTCGCAAAGGGTGCACCGTGTATTGCGACAGTATGAGCCGGCATTGGTGAATCGTAAGACATACTGTTCCTCCATGTCGATGCCAAACCACATGTGGCAAAGAGGACCAGGAATACCCTTCAGCAACTTGGCTGGGAGAGACTTTGCCATGCACCATATTCATCGGATTTTGGGCCAACAGATTACCATCTGTTTCATTCCCTAGACAACCACCCCCGTGGGAGATTTTTCGCCAATGAGAGAGACCTGTGGAACGCACTCACGGACTGCTTTGCCTTGAATACAACCAATTTTTTATTCCCAATTTTTTATTCAGCTGCAGGAACGTTGGCAAAAGGTGTTGGATGTTGGATGCTGATGGAACTTACTTCGAAACCTAAAGGTACTGTATTGCTCTTTGGTTATCACAGCTCTAGAACGGCAAAAACGTTTTTGGTTAATTTTTATTTGTCATATATTCGAAAAGATAAAACAATTCTAGTTTAAAATTAACTGTTTTATAAACGTTAGGATGATTCTCCATATTACATCAAAAGGAACAATGTCTTTGTAGCATTTTGATTATAATACTTCATATATGTTTGACAAAATAAACAATTGAAGCTATTCTTACATTGTTATACATAAAATCATACTAGAAAACGTAGAAAACGAAACGACATTGTAGTGTACACTTATTAATTTGAGATTAAGTAAGGAATTACAAAATATTCTACCAGAACTTCTCTGACCAATGATTGGAAAATATGCTTAAGTAGAATTGAATTAATGAACACTAAAGTACCACATTCAAGTTTTTTGTTATTTCAGTTTGCCCTATTGATATCTACGCTAAATCCATCGTAAATATAAATTAGGAAGTTGACAAAAATTAGCATAAAATTTTCAAAATAGTTGTACCGTCATTTTCACCACAACCTTCCTATATTCTGGTTGGATCAGAGTGAACTTGGTCCAACCACATTGTTTTCGATTTCTGGGCTAAACCGCGTCTTTACAAAATATGGGATAGAGTTCACAAATTACCACAAAATTCTCGAATGTTCTTTTTTAGTAACATACCTTGATATGTTTGGACGAGCAAGATGATGAACCAACCACATATTTTATTTCTGGACTAAACACTACCCTATTTTCTCGACTTCTGAGCTAAACCGAGCGTGCACAAAATATGGGATAGTGTGCACAAATTAGCACTAACTATGCACAAAATCCCCAATCTACAAGCAGCAATATCAAGCCCAGCAATATCAAGCTATCGGAATAAAAACCACTCCAGGATTTTGTGCATATTTTGTGCTAATTTTTGCATACTCTCCCATATTTTTTGGACGCTCGATTTAGCCCAGAAATAAAAAACAGTGTGGTTGGACCAACATCACGCATGACCAACCACATCAAGGTATCGGAATCAAAACTACTCCATGATTTTGTGCTAATTTGTGCACACTATCCCATATTTTGTGCACGTTCTTTTAGCCCAGAAAACAAAACGAAATGTGGTTGGGCCAACATCACGCTAGCCCAACCACATCAAGCTATCGCAATAAAAACCACTCCGGGATTTTGTGCACATTTTGTGATAATTTGTGCACACTATCTAATATTTTGTGCACGCTCTGTTTGGCCCAGAAATCGAAAAGTAAAATTGGATTTAGCCCAGAAATAAGAAAATGGAGCTTGGGTCAAAATCACCCTGGCCCAGCAATATCAAGCTATCGGAATAAAAACCAATCCAGCATTTTGTGATAATTTGTGCACACTATCCAATATTTTGTGCACGCTGTGTTTGGCCCAGAAATCAGAAACAATGTGGTTGGGCCAACTTCATGCTGGCCCAACCACATCAACCTGTCCGAATAATAAACACTCCGGGATTTTGTGCATATTTTGTGATAATTTGTGCACGCTATCCAATATTTCGTGCATGCTCTGCTTGACCCAGAAATCGAAGAGAAGAATTGGATTTAGCCCACAAATAAGAAAATGTAGTTTGGGTCAAAGTCAATTCTACTTGGGATCAATCATTTGATTGGGATCAATCATTTGGGATCAATCAATCAATCAAAATCACGCTCGGTTTAGCCCAGAAATAAAAAAAATGTGGTTGGACCAACTTCACGCTGGCCCAACCACATCAAGCTATCGGAATAAAAACCACTCCAGGATTTTATGCTAATTTATGCACACTATCCCATATTTTGTGCACGCTCTGTTTAGCCCAGAGAAAAGAATGTGGTTGGGCCAAGTACGCGCTGGCCCAACCACATCGAACTATTGGAATAAAACGGTCGAGTTGTGCACAGTACGTTCATTATGAGCTGCTGCAACCTGACGAAACCATCAATTCGGTCCTGTACTGTGCACAACTCGACCGTTTGAACGAAGCAATCCAGAAAAACCGACCAGAATTGGCCAACAGAAAGGGAGTTGTGTTCCATCATGACAATGCGCGGCGACACACATTTTGATGACTCGGAACAAATTGACGGAACTTGGTTGGGAAGTTTTGATGCATCCACCGTATAGCCCGGACCTTGCACCGTCTGACTACCATTTGTTTCGGTCTCTGCAAAACTCTCTTGATGGTAAAAATTGGCCGACCGCTGAAAATCACTTGGCCAAGTTTTTCGACGAAAAACCAAAGAAGTTCTACACCGATGGAATTATGAAACTACACGAAAAATGACAAAAGGTCATAGATAATAATGGTCAATATGTACTTGATTAAAATTGGTTTTCAATAAAGACATTTTTTGTTCAAAAATGTACCAAAAAACTGCGGAGACTTTTTATATGACCCTATATATACCCTGATATCATTACATAAAAGGAATATATATCATCCCGAGAGTAACCCTCGCAGTTTATTTATTTTTTTTATAACGCGTTTGAAGTTAATTACATCAAGATTTTGATTAGTATCAGGAAGTAAACAAAAGAAAATTATGCCCTGCATTTAATAGCATTTTTGTATTTTTTCAAGGCGTGTAAAAAGGCAGTGTAATTTGCCTTTTTCTTGTATTGTGCGAATGAGTAAAAGTTGTCAACATGCCGGGATTTACTTTAACAAAAATTAAACGTTGGTAAATAAAAAGACATGGAAGTGTCATAACACCTAAAGATTTAAATATACCACGGCATGACTCACGATTTGATTTACCTAATATCACCCGAATTGGGTTTTTCTGCCATGTAAACACATCTTTGACTCTAGCAGCTCCTCCCCAGAGTAACAATCCGTAATTGATATGACTTTGTATAAAAGCGTGGTATGCTAATTTTAAACCATTTAAAGAAATAGACCCTTTTAGGCGACGTAATATAAAAATATTCTTGCTTAATTTATTAGATAGTACATCAATATGGGTATTCCACGTTGGTTTGTCATCCAAATGCATACCAAGTAGTTTTATAGATTTTGTCTTATTTAGATTAGAAATATCAGAATTAAGTGAGAGGAATAAATTTTCTGTTTTATCCTCATTTACAATCAAATTGTTATTTGTGAACCACATTTGAGCAAGTTTAAACAAATTTTCTGTTTCGTTTTTTAATATTTCTAAATTTTTGTTACCTGATACTATTGTAGTGTCATCAGCGTATAATATAGGTTTAACCACAAAGGACTCTGGAAAATCGTTCACATAAACCACAAACAGAAACGGGCGAAGCACAGACCCCTGAGGTACTCCCTTCTTAACTGGTAGAGAATTTGACACTTTATTATCCACTTTAACCACCTGCGTCCTATTAGTTAGATAAGAACTTAGTAAGTTGAGTTCCTTGTCTACTACACCGTAACATTTAATTTTCTCAACAAGCAAACCATGAGGCACAGAATCAAAAGTCTTGCTTAAGTCCACTAATCTGAGAGATGTGATATTTTTCGTTTCAAAATTTGAATATATCTCTCTCACTACCTTCTCAACAGCATTTATTGTGCCAACTCCCGATCTAAAACCAAATTGCGATTCATCTAAAAAGTTACAATAATTAAAATACGTACGCAGTTGTTCAAGTAGTATGTGTTCCAAAATTTTAGAAACGATTGGCAATAGAGCAATAGGACTTAAATTACTAGGATCATTTTTCATCCCTTTCTTATAAATAGGGACCACAATGGCTTTTTTCAAAACTTGAGGGAATTTACCTTCTTTAATGGACCAATTAATTAAGTAACTGAGAGCCGTGATAATTAAATCCAGGATATTTTTTATTAAATAAGAAGACATTCCAAATATGTCTTCTGAATAACTCGATTTCATTTTTATAACAACCAGTATGACACTAGAGGAGGACACAGGACAAAACCTGAAAACCCGACTTTTTTTATTATACAATTTGTTTAGATAGGAAGAACTATCAATAAAATTTTGCGATACGTTGTTCCCGGCGATTGGTATATTATTTATAAAGTAATTATTGAAATCATCAGGGTCAATATCTATAGAATATCTCGGCTTAAGAGAGGATGACTCCCTCTTGATGACCGACCAAGCTACTGAAATTTTATTGTTGGCTTTTTTAAGTTTACTATCATTGTATCTTATCTGAGCATTGACAATTTCTCTTCTATACACATTTTTCCAGGACTTATATTTAGATATAGCTAATTGATTACACTCTTTTGCCCTTACATACCAATAAAATAATTGCCTTTTAAAATTTTGTAGGTTCTGAGTGTACCAAGGGCAACTTATTTTACATTTATACCTCTTACTACATCGAGTTTTCATATTTTTTATAGGGCATGTATTCTTAATACCATTTTGCACTAATTCAATGAATACTTGCCAAGCCATATCAAGGTCAGTTGTCCTTAGTTCAAGTTCAAAGTTTATTGAATGCAAATAATTACGTAAAGCCATTATATTTCTTACATTCAGAGTACGATATTGAAAAGTTCCATGATCTTGCCAACCATGTCTATAAAGGAGTTGGTATCAAAAGTTACCCGTACACCTAAATGGTCAGAAGTACAAGGACCAATTGTGCCACATGATACATTCTCCAGATTGGTATTAATTAAAGCATTATCCAAACAAGCATCTTTTCTTGTTGGAAGATCATTTACGTGAATAAATCCCAATGAAGTAAGAATACTATTAATATTAGAAAGCATAGCAGATTCTTTCAATATATTAATATTTATGTCTCCTATGAAAAACACTTTGAAATCATGAAAATTACTCAATAAATGACAAATTGATTCCAATTGATCAAAAAAATATTTACAACTGAGTTGGGAGTACGATAAACAGACACAATAATTACCCCTAAGAATAGGATCTTTACACCAGCTACTTCAAAAATTTTAGAGATACAAACAGATGAAAAATCTAATATATGGTATTCATATTGAAAATCCTTTCTCCTAAATAAGGCTACACCACCATAGTTAGAATCATTTCTCGAAAAATAAGTTACTAATCTATAAAGTAACTACGACTAAACTGCGTCGTAAGTTGTTTGGAGTATAAAGAATAATTTCATTACCATTTAGCCAATGCTGATTTAAGCACAAAAAATGACACGGTAAATCTTGTAACACTATATTTAACTCACCTAATTTATTTCTTAAAGACTGCATGTTGTAGTGCAAAATAGTCAGAATATTAGCAGCACCGCATTTATTTTTACTAAAACATTTTCTATCTCTCAAATGATAATTAATATGATCAAAATTTATTATAGGTTCTTTTGTAATATTCGATGTTCTTATCTGCAGATGAGTAACTGCAGAAACTATCGCCCGTTTCCCGAAGGCTTACCTGGAAGAGCTATAGTCATCTCTTGCGTTGTGGACAATCCATTATATACGATAATACTTGATTACAAATCGTTACTTTGCCTAAAAGGTTCAAAATGGAGTCCCTGTAGCGTATGAAACATTCTACCAAAATTGTATATATCTATTACATGTAAATTCCTAAAGAACTTTTGAAGATTCATAATTTTAGAGTTAAGTCTACTTATCTCTTGATTAACAATGGACCATTTAGGTAGGATATCTCCTTGGTATCGTACAAATAATAGTGTTTATATAAGGGTATATAGCTAGATGATGTTTAATAGCTGTCAAGACGTTTTTAGACTCATTACAGTAAACGTCGTTTGAACTCAACAATAGTAATATAAAATCTGTAACTTTGATCATATCAATTTCAGTACCTATTCCTTCTATCCTCGCAGAATTTCAAATGTCTCGATTCTGTTTTGTTTATGGTGCTTGTTATAGACTCTCTATTTCTCTCTAAAGTCTCTATTTTTTCTAGAAGTCTCTTAGTGGTTTCCAAATGATCACTAATTTCCATCTGATTCTGTTTCAATGCTTCTTCGAAAGTTTCCTTTTCGCTTTTTATCTTTTCTTGGAGTACCTTAATGTCCTTTATTAGTTTCTTATTAGATCCTTCAAAGTATTTGCATTTTTCCTTTATATACGTATTATAGTCAATCTCATTATCATCCATCATAACTTGGATAGACTTGTCAGAATATGATATATTGGTATCCAATAAATCAAATTGAGTGCATTTGTCAAATTTAAATGTCTCTTGACAATAGGTTAAGGACATTTGATGTTCCTTATAATTAGTTTATTCTTTAGAAGCTGAAACCTCACTTTGTCCCATATTAAAATTCTTAGGGTCCAAAATCATTTTAATTTCTTCAAGTTTTTTAATTGAGACGTTTAGTGAGTCTTCCTGGTATTCGTCACAATGCGTGAAAAATGATTTATTCAAGTTTGTACCCTCCATTATAATCCTTCGTTGAGAATCCGGAGTATCAAAGTCAATAGCTCCAAAATCATTTAACAAGGATACTTCAGTATCTTCAAGGCAATTCATTATTCCTATTAGACTTGATGGTTTTTATCCCAAAAATAATATAACAATTGTTCAAATATAAAAAGCTTTGTTCTTGGAAAATTTGGTCACATAAGAAGGTGAAGATCATAAAGATATCAGTAAAAGTCACTTATTTAGCTAGGAAACACTATTAATATACTTCTCAATATTATTAATGTGGTTAGACACAACGCCTAAGTAATAAGTATATTTTGCTAAATTCGCAAGCATAAGTTTTTTAAAACACCATGTCAACCATAACCAACAATTCATCCTTTACTGCTATATAACCAAATATAATTTTGTTTATTGGTTAAAGAAGGTCCAATTGAACTACTGAGTGGTTATAATTACTACATTACCCGCTAAATTTTGTAGACTAAAATGAAAAAGTCACATGCATAGATCTTTTTTCTGTTACAAGTTTAAAAAATATTCCTATAAAATTTCACCTTCTCTGTCCTATTGGATATTATCAATCATCTTTATAGATAATTTTAAATACTTTATCACGATAAGACACTGAAATTACTTCTGAAAACACTAATAATAAACTGTTAAAAAGTGGTAATGTGGATACACAATAACATAATTAGCACAATTATATTTTGATAAATTTGCATGCATAAGTTTTTAACCAGTATGCAAAGTTGGCTGTTCATAACCTACAATTCATCCTATACTGCTATATAATAAAAGTAATTTATTGTTTATTGGTTATTGAAGGTCCAATTGAGCTACAGATGGTTAAATATACTTCATCACACGCTAAATTTTGTAGACTCAATTGAAAAAGTCACATGCATCAATCTTTTCTGTTACAGAGTATTAAGAATATTCCTATAAAATTTCACCTTGCCTGTCTACTTAGGAATTTAAAATTCACAACAAAGTAGAGATATAGTAATATTGCCAGTATTAACAACGTTAATATGATATAAGTAATTGTTAAGTAATTAAATTAGAATATCGAGTTACCAACACTAGGATCCAACAGTTACCACACTGGTCTTCCTTTCCACTTGAGCAAACACAAAAGTCAATCTTATGTATGCGATAGCTAACTGTAAATTGAAGTCGTACTTCCGGTATTGGCCGATATTTCATTTCATCAGCTTAACATTCGAAATGCAAATTGCTGACAGTTTGTGCATCTATTTTCACAAATAACATCACAAAATCGCCCTTATATGTAATAGTATCGCTGTTTAACTACTGGAAAAACTTTCTTCCACACTATAATTACCTATGTTATTATATACTTACCTATGTACTTATTTGAAACGCTGTCTAGTTTGGCAAATTTACACAATTACACGAAATAAATTTCTATAGAAGGGCAATATACATAAGCAATAGTTGTTTGCTCTCATCTACTTACCTTCAAGAGATCTTCGCTTGTTTTATATATAATCGTGTTTAGCTGGTCACGAATTCAAATTGTTGCTGGGTGATTTACAATTTGTTCGTAAGAATAGTCTAGAATGTAAAACGTATTGCTGTTAAAGCAATTAGATCATTCATGTTATACAATAAAGATTTGTGAAACTTTGTTTCGAAACCAGTGCCACATGACCTCAAGTCACGGAAAACGTATACAGTAAAGTATTTTACAGTAGAAAATTGTGAAACTCTGTTTCAAAAGGAGCTACACACGACTTCATGTAGCCGAAAACTTGTCTAATCTTCTGCTAACCAACAAAGAATTAGAAAAGTAATACTTTAAGAAGTGTTTATGACTACAAAATTGTCTACAAAAGTCTCGGTAGAATTAGCATTGGAATAAGCCTACACTTCATTCATATATTTCCTGCCCGTTGAAAAGAAGAGATTCAATTTCATTACGAAATCATATATATACAATTCTGTTTAGTTTAGACAAATTCAAATATAGGATGTTTTCGATTAACATATTGCCCGAAAAGTACTTGTTGTTGATAATGATGTTACTCCTAAACGCGCTTTCCTTATTTATTCAACTGCTACAAATGGATATTCTTCCTGTAGCGCTCTTGTTTAGCTAGCAATCGATGAAAGTGAACAACATGACGTTAAAAGTATATATTTTTAAATAAAGGATACACTTTTAAATCTTCGGTTCATTATTGCGTTTTTTGTTGTATTATGACTGCAAGAATCTTTGTTCGGCCCGACATGCATGCCTAACAGGTAGTTTAATGTATATAATAGATTGCAATGTTATTAACAAGTTCTAATTTACAGTAAATTGCAAAACTATTAATATTCAACTAAATTTTATTCTGCTTGAGATACGTTTCAGCTTGTTGAAGTAAGGCTAAGCTAATTGATTTCGAACTTATTTGAAACGCAGTCTAATTCCGCTAATGTAACATAATTGCACGAAATAAACTTCCATACACAAGCAATATACAATAGTAATAGCAGTTTGCTCTCCTCCACTTACTTTTTAGAGAATTTTCTTTCTTTTATATGTAATCGTGTTTACTTGTTTACGAATTCAAAGAATTGTTGCTGGTTGATTTACAATGTGTTGGTAATAATAGTCTACAATGAAAAACGTATTGTTATTAAAGCAATTACATCACGCATGTTATACAATAAAGAATTGTGAAACTCTGTTTCAAATCGTGCTCCACATGACTTCCAGTCGCGGAAAACGTGCCTGAACTTTGTCAACCCACAAAGAATTAAAATAGTAATACTTTAAGAAGTCTTTATTACTGCAAAATTGATGTTGCAAGGAGTTAGCCTCTCTAGAGTTAGCATTACAATAAGTCTACTGTTAACAAACGAGGCTAAGTCAAAAATTATCCGCAATGTAGCTATAACTTTTCTTGTAATGCAAATAAGAAACTTACGTTAACATCATTTTTTAATATAGTCTCCTTGCTTTTCAACGCATTTAGACCATCGTTGCACAAGCTTCCTGATGCCCTTAGAGAAGAAAACCGCGTGCTTCACTTCTTGGTCCGAGGTGAATCGACGGCCCCTTAATGCCTCTTTGAGTGGACCAAAGAAGTGATAGTCAGAAGGGGCAAGATCAGGACTATACGGAGGATGATCCATCACTTCTAACTTGAGCTTCCGAAGCGTTTCTGCAGTGGGGGCAGCAGTACGTTCCCGGGCATTGTAGTGCAACAACACAACACCTTTCGACAGTAGTCCTAGGCATTTGCTTCGAATTGCAGGCTTTAGCTTGTCAGAAAGCATCTCAATGTAACGCAGACTGTTTATTGTTGTGCCACTCTCCTGATATTGCTCCAGTACTGGGCCTTTTACGTCCCAAAAAACGGTAAGCATCAGTTTTCCTGCGGATGGTTGGGTTTTGAACTTTTTCTTGCTGGGCGCTTGTGGATGTTTCCATTCCATACTCTGCCGTTTACTCTCCGGCTCGTAATGGTGGATCCACGTTTCGTCACCAGTGATGATTCTGTCTAAGATGGCGTCACGTTCGTTACCATAGCGATCGCAGACGCCCATGCGCGTTCGTTTATGCAACACTGTGAATTGTTTTGGGACCCATCTTGCTCAGACTTTATGAAATCCAAGTCTGTTGTGGATGATTTCGTACGCAGAACCATGACTAATTTGCAGACGATGTGCCACTTCATCAATAGTCACTCGTCTGTGTAACAGAACGATGTCACGTGCAAGCTCAATAATGTCATCATTTGTGGCCGTAGATGGTCGTCCGGCTCCTTCTTCATGCGTAATACTTATGGGACTATTTTTGAATTTTTCAATCCATTCGTAGACATTCCGCTGTGGCAAGAAACTGTTCCCGTATTGTGCCGAAAGTCTTTTATGGATTTTGGCCCCTGATACACAAAACGCGGATCACTGCTCGTTGTTACTCTTTGGTGCAAACTTCTAATGGAGCGGCCATGATGTATCTGAAACAAAATGAAGACAAATGGAGGAATTAGGATCAAACTTTTATAGCAGGACCGCAACATCATAACAATAAAATAAACTAGGATAGAATTCAGTATGAACAATGTAAGAAAATTTATAGCTACATTGCGCATAATTTTTGACTTACCCTCGTATATCCAGTTATACAATTCTGATTTGTTTAGACAAATTAAAAGAAACATGTTTTCGATAAACATTCCCCGAAACATTAGTTTATGTTGAGAAAGATGTTTTTCATTATACAATTACTACAATTTGATATTCTTCTTGTAGCACTCTTGTTTAGTAGGGGTCATTTTTTTTATTGGGGGTCCCGCCTTACCACCCCTGCCTCTTTGCATCCATTGCACAGGTTGAGTTGTGCACTTTCAAGGACGTGCATCACGCACATATTTGTACTTCTCAGCCTGGGGCAGGCTTATCCCTAGATATTGTTGGATTGCCGGAATTACGGCATTCCAAGAATCTCCTATGTTCCACCTGTTGAGACAGCTGGTGTTGCGGGATGGACTTATGACCAGGCATCCAGAATGTTCTCCTGGTCTATGTTCCTAATCTGATGGAACATTTACATGGAAGGGGTCCCTACCTACTTTATTTTCTTTTTGTACAAAACACATACAACACATAAAGACACAGACAGGACAAAACAGGACGACACAACATAAACTTAAATATGGCTTCTTCTTCTTCTATTTCCCCTGTAACGAGATTAGAATAAAAAGGTTAGATTCTGCGTTCCTTGGGTATTGTGTCTTCCCTCTGGGCTGCATCCTCCTCTCGTCACAGGGTTGGCCTACCTTCTTCTTCTTTCTTGTTCTTCATCATTCACATTTTGAGCCATTGGGGGAGATGAACAGAAGAGTATGGTTTCTTTCTTCCTTTTTGGAAGGTCTTGCTTCCTGGTAGTTCACCGCACTCTCCTTTCCTCTTCATTCTTCTCTACTCCCCATATGTTTCATTTAAACACATTCACTTGCACACATTCACACGAAGGTATTATAAGCGCTGTTTGACCTCAGGTTGCGGTTTCCGCAACTTTTAGTCTGTTTGTTAATTCGTTCTTTATTCCACCAAATATAACACTATCATCAAGCCTGGTTCCCTCCACCATATACACACTTACACTTTCACACTAATCGAGTGTCTCTCACCGGAGTTCCAGGCGAGGCACTCCTTGTTGCTGGAGTCAGTAACACCACATTGATGCTGATGTTTCCATTTTTCTTGAAGGTAGTTATTTTCTTTCTCGATATATTAGTTATTACTTTTAGTAGCAGACGTTTTGCTATTATAGTGTATTTTACCTGATTTTCACCGTGCTGTGAAAATCCTTTTTATCGCGGTTGCCCCGATCGCGCGCGCCTGTTTGCCTGCACAGTCCGGTCATGTCTCACTAGATGTAGCACTTATGAATTATTTTACGGATCGCCACGCCCCAGAGCGCGCCTCCCGGACAGGTATCTATTCCTATAAAATGCAGACACTTTATCTGCCGTCTCCCGGAGGACCGTCACCAGTTCTGGTCTTCTCAGAACCTCTGTGACGGGTCTCTCCCCCAGAAGGGCTCTTTGGTCTCTAACCAGTTCTTATGTTTCTCTACATCTGAGGACCACGTTGTCCGGGGAAGCAATCACCCCGCAGGCGTGGCACATATTATCTTCAACTAGTTTCAAATCCTTCAGTCTCTGACGGTAGGGCCCATGACCGGTAAAGAAATGCAGTAGACCTCCTTCCAGTTCTAGGTTCATGTTTGTCCTCTCTGCCACGTCTGGAAACATGCTGAACACTCTTCTAGCCTTAGATGTTTCATTCCAGAATCTTTGCCACGCACTGGTAAGTATTTCTTGAATTTCTCCCTTGCTTTCTGCTGCCTGATGTAAGATGTTCATAATTTTATCTCCTCTTCCTTTCTTTAACCTGTACGCGGCTCCCATCCTTTTAATTTGAAGATGCATCGGCATTGTCGCGGTCGCCACCTGGAGTGCCTCCACCGGAGTGGTTCTATAGGCTCCTGTAAGACGGAGTCAGATTTGTCTTTGAGATCTGTTGATAATTTGTATTTGTCTTACATCATCCATCCGGTGGAACCAGGCGCTGGCGGCATATCCAACAACGGAGCGAATTATGACATCGTGGTACATTCGTATGATATTGATTGGTATTCTATAGTCGTTGGTAGCAATATTTACAATTTTATGTGATATTTTAATAGCTTTATTTTTTAGTGTAGTCACATGGGATCTAAAATTTAACTTTTCATCGAGTAGCACACCTAGATATTTTATCTCTTTTTCTCTTTTAATTGTTTTCCCTTCTATCTTCATTATTGGTCCCCTATTGAAATTCAGTTTACCCTTAAATATTACATATTTTGTTTTATCTGCTGATATTAATAGTTTATTGTTCTCGCACCACGATGTCATTCTTCCAATAATATGATTTGCTTTATCTTGTAGATCTTGCCTGCTTTTGCCCTTTATTACGACCACCAGATCGTCCGCATATCCCACGATCCGTTCCACTTCTTCCAGTCCGTTTAGCAGTTCCAGACATGGCTGAAACATCACATCCCACACAATCGGCCCCAGCACTGAGCCCTGCGGGCATCCTTTCGTCGGAGCCTTGCTCACGACGCCATCAGCCGTATCTATTTCTATTGTTCTATTTTGGAAGTAATCTTTTATTGTTTTCCACACGATTGGGTGAACCCGAATGTTTTTCAATTCCCTCAAAACTGATGGCCACCACACGTTATCAAATGCGCCGGCCATGTCAAAGAAGACTCCCATGATATACTTGCAATTATCCTGCTTTAATCTATTTACTGCCTCGCAGAACTCATT
>JAGDQP010001176.1:8819-100385 GCA_022664845.1 Lepisma saccharinum | reverse complement strand
TGGTGGATTCTGAGGTCTTCAATTTCTTTTTCTTCTCTTTTCCGCTTTACAATCTCTTCCTCTTGTTCTGGAGTTCTCTTCCTTTTGGTTGAGTTATCCGGAATCAGTGCTGGCGTACCTGGTCTAGATGTTACTTGTTCTGTTTCCCGGTCATGTGGCCATTTCCTAACACCTCGTAGAGATTTTGGAGTGCCATCTCTTTCCGTCTGCATCTTTTCCCATTCTGCGTTTACTTCCTCTAAGATGCTTAGTTTTAGTTCTTTGTCTTCATTGTTGGATCTCGGTGTTGAAGTATTTATTTCTTTCATCTTTATCTTTTCCTGATGTCTCAGATAGAACGGATTATTAGCCAGCGTTTGACTATCTGATTTCGGGTTAAAGTAATCCGCTTCGTGCTTCTCTAGGCCAGACCTAGTGAAGTCAGCAAGTTCGAGCTTTTTCGCCATGTCCGAAAAAGAGTCCGCTCGCGCACAGAAAAACACTATCACAAACAGAAAAATAATTTAGTTTATATATTTGGCTAAAGAAGGAAAAATAAAAAAAGGCGCATCCCCGGGGACGCGGATCAGAGCACACAGCACCCAAAAGGCCGCCGACCCCAGTCCGGAGGGGGGGAATGGGGAAGGATATCTGCGGGGGGCTTTTTTCTTTTCTGTCTTTCTTTCTTTTTTTTCCACCACAAAAATTGTGGGAACCAACACACAAAAAATCGGAAGTAGCCGGCCCCACAAAAATTCGGGGAGGGACCCCCCAAAATGTTCGCCACCAAACTCCGGGCCGAAAACATTTGGGGGGCAATTCCCCAAGGGTAGGACCCCCAAAAACGCTCACGGCCAAAAGCCGGGCCGAAAACATTCCGGGGGGTGGGAGGTTGTGAGCCCCATATGTGAGGCCAGCGACCCCCAAAATACTATGCACCCATCACCAACGGCCCCGAAGACACGGACCACTAAGCCCTTCATGTTCTTATATATCACTACCTCGGACTCGTTGGGTAGGGGTCATGAGGAAATCTGCCTATTTTAATTCAGTACTTACTTAGATAACCAACCCCCTGTGGCGAACCGAATAACGACGCAGACAATGTACGCATACTAATGAGCTAGCTTCACGCACACGAACGAAATTTGGACTACCCCACCCAGAGTTGCGCAGACGCGTACTGCGTCGGTTTCATGGTATTGGCGAATATGCTTAGTGCTTGTTACTTTACAAGGAGGAGACTTGACATTACGAGACATAGTTACTGACGAACCATGGAAGCATGAAAGCCTGTTGTACGCATTACAGAAAAGACAACCTCCAGTGCACTGTTGCGTTAGTGCACACCGCGCTGGGTGGACGAGGGATATATTTGATCCGCCATTGAGGTTTGGAAATCCTCAGAACGCTTGCTTTGTTTGGGAAGTTGGAGGAACAGCCCTCAGCGGCAGGAGCGCGAATGTCACGGTCATTTAACTCGGTATATGTTACTCGATGTGTTTCCAGAGGCGGTCTATCCCGAGTTTGAGGCTCGAACTCGGCGTACGTTACGTGATCCCAAGACTATGGAAGCCCTGTTTAAGATGTACTTGGATAAGCATCTTAACTGAAAGAGAAGATGGATTGGGGAATACAACATCTGACGAAAACCGAATTGTGGAAGGTGCAGCATATGTTTGCGGACAAAGATCGTGCAGCCCACCGGTCCCAATAAGAGACAGTGTTTGTGAACTGTGTACTGGACGAAAACATCATATATAGTGGAACTGTGTATGTAGTGGACCTGTGTAGCAATCATGGCTCAGTGTACGAAATGTAACGGTGATTATGTTTTGAACAAGTGCATATTGAAAACAGTAAGTACTTATTTACAAGACAATCCAATTTTTTGTTCAGAGTGTAATTTGGGTAAAGTACATAATTGCATGTATGTGTGGAATACGGCTACTGTGATTGCACAACTTGAAAGTCATATGAACGATCCAGAACTGTTCCAAGGCTATTATGAACGTTTCGTAGACCAGGGTCATCCTCATTTTTCAAAAACCACTTTATTTAATGTTTGTCGTCATTTTATAAAAAGACCCAGAGTGTATTGCTTTATTGATACTTTTAATTTTGGAACAGCAGAATCCTAGTGGTTCACGATTATGATGTGCGAGGCAGTACATTATTGATGTGCAAGGTTTCAAAATTTCCGATAGGGAACATTATTAGAGAATTTTGTCTAGTTACATGTGATGCCACGTTATTGTTTCATTGTCTTATGAAATTACCTTGTGAACGTTCTGACTTACCAACTGGTTATCAGCGGAAAGTAGATTGGTTAACTTATAATTTGCATGGCTTAGACTGGAATACGTCGAATGGATATACAGTATCCCATATCAGCCATATTGTATTGCAACTTTGTGAAATGGGCGCCATCTTTTATTGTAAAGGTCATGAAAAGATGGTGTTATTGCGTAAAGTCTTTCAACTGACGAATCCTGTGAATGTTGAAGATCAAGCATGTCCTGCCTTACGCACACTTAATTTCAAAGTAGATATAGCAAAGTGTACCTATCATCAACCAGTGCAAGAGTATCCATGTGCCTTGCGTAATTGCATACAGTTAAAATGTTGGATCAAAGTACAAACATTAAAAGTGGTGGATGGTATGTCCACAATGAAATTGTAACATGATTGGAAAATAAATTTATACTACACAGGATGTGTTGCTTTTTATTTCATGAAATGAAACTCAAACAAATAGGAGGTAAAAGGTTTTTATTACATAAAAACTCTCTACTACAAAAGGTTACATAGTATAAAAAATATTTACAATGTTGTTTTATTTTCAGGATCTTTCTGACATGAATCAGTACAAGTTGATCATTCCGTTGTAAGTTGGTCTGAAAATGTTTTAGAATACTTATATTACATACTTTATAATAAATATACACTAGACAGAATAAGCCATATAAAACGGAATCATCAGTTGATACTGGACGTTATTCTACGGTATATACTGGAATTGCGGCGAAGAAAGTGTACAATGGGTTTTGGCGGCTTTTGTGCAAGACTATCAAAATAGAAGGCACGACTATTTTTATGAATGACAATACAGGTCTAATGTGTGCCTTGCTCATAAGAAGGACTCAAATTAATAATTGCAGCGGCTAGTGCTTTTACTATTGCAGGTAAACGATTCAGAGCGTAAATCCCAGTTAATATGCTCACACTGAAACAGTCTTTAATATTTGATCAGTCCACATAATCACACGGAATGACACTCTTCTTCATCATCTTCATGAAGTACACTGGGACTTGGGGTAATGGGTGTGGGGTTATATACACTTTTAGGTTCCGGGGTTACGTATTGTGATAAATCATTTTATGTTAAGTACTTGCTGTAACACAATGCTTCATATAATGCACACCGAAATGTATGAAAGTGATGATGCCGATGTGCACAACGACTTTCAGGAAACAGTAATTTGGATGATTTTGGACAATGTAAATCTTCGAGATTCATAACACTGCGTCCCAGCATACGTTACAGGATTTGTTGTCGCCGGTGTCCATGAGTGTAGAGTACAGGAATATGCTTTGTATAGTTGGTAAGTATGCGCTGAAGATTCTTGTATGCCACATCACCATCGGACCAGTCGACTCCAACAATGTGCATAGCGAGATATTCGTTATCAAACTGGAGTGTTAATGGTAATTGGGAAATATCAAAAGGTGCCTTGAACATCCAGCTTTGAACTGTATTGACAATGGCCAATTCCTTGACAATAAAATCATCCGAACCAGTTTGCTCAAACGCCGAAAAGTGGATGATCGCCCTCATGCTGCCGTCGTTGAAATGATGTTAACAGGAATTTACCCCCACCTTTTATACACTTACTGAGACAGAGTGCCAACTAATAATTTAAAATTTAATGTAAGTATAGTACAATTATTTATATACTATTGTCCGTATAGATATTACGGTCTTTGTCGATCTGGATCAGGGAATCAAATTGTACATAGACCACGCAACTAATGGATTGTAGAAGACGCTCACTGAACCCTATTTTAATATTGACAGGCGAATCCTTGACGACATCCCACGTAGAGTCGTCCAATGTATTGGTAGGTGATAAAATAAATGCATATAGCGTATAGTCATTTGGATAATCTTCCGCTGTAATGGTATGACCGGCATTTTGGTGAAATATACTAGTACCAGAAAACAAAGAATGATAACTTTGAATATACAAATTATTAGCAAAATTAGGTGTAAGGGGACTGGGAGGATGAAATTTAGATCCAACCTGGACTTGCAGCTTTTTAAGATTAAATTGTTGGAAATGGAAGGGATTAAGATCGTTCCGACCATTGAATGCAGTATTTGAAACAAATCCGATAAGAAGACCTTTAGGTACTTCACCTAAAAATAAATTATCCATATTGAAAGTAGAGACATTTTCAGGTATGGTATGTACACGTGTTTCTACACGCGTCATTGGACGTTTGGCAGTATCTTGAAGAATAAAGCGATTTAGCTGAAGTGCAACACCAGTAGAGATTTTTACACGACGAACATACAGTATGACTTCCTCCAATTGAACCTTATAATTAGAATGCATCTTTACTACGACTCAACTTGACTCGAAGTTTAACTTTATTGGGAAAAATACAATCCATTGTTGTAATATCCGTGAAAAGACGCCCTAGCATTTCAATAGAGGCCCTTCCAGCAACCATTGCACAACGTTTTTGAAATCCAACATTTGCATTATAACGTATCAAATTGCCCTCCGGTATCCTTATACCACAACGCCGTTTTCAAATGCGTATTGGTAGCATCTTCGGAATAATTCAGACCTGATTGAAAATAGGAGCGATAGGGATACGTAACATTTGATGAAGAAATGACTTTATCTTTGAAATAAACATCAACTTCTCCAAACATGGAATGGAGGAAATTATTTACGGGTCCAACAATATCGGCCGCAACAGGAGGAGGTACCGCTGCTGCTACGTGTAACTTGGAACCATCACCTCGCGTAACTTTACATTTTACATAGAGGTACAGAAAAGCGGGATGTATATACTCGGAACTATCTCCAGGAATAACGAATTCAATGGGTGCTTCGGAAGTGAGTGTGGAAATAGGTCGATATTCGACCATACGTGAAGATTTAATGTCAGTTTGTGTCGTGGGGACAGAGACCAAATCCAATTCACTGGTACAGCACTCTTTACTACCGAGGGTAAGGAACGACATGGTTGTTAAGTAAACATATCTCTTAGTACTTGAACGTTTACGGCGCTTAACAGGTGGTCCCACACGTAAAGGAGCTCTTCGTTCTCGTGCCCGTCGTCTACCACTACCGGTAAGCACCTGATTTAGTTTGGTTTCCGCTTTGGTTTTTAAAGCCGATCCTGCTTCCCGTACACGTGCCTTTACGGATTCTTCTACAGGTCGATTTTCCAACATATCCCCAGCAACTTGGATTCCTGTCTTTAGAGCTTGTCGTCCAATGGCTTTGGCACCTTGTTTACTGAATGGCATTGCAAATCGAAACAGACCACGGAAAAAACTTCCAATTCCATGTCCACGCTGGTAGACTGGTCCTGCGAAATATGGGACTCTGCGTCCACGATAAATTACTGTCATCGTGGGAGACGTGTAAACTGAAGTGTCACCGTCAATATCAGGGATGCAAATGGCAAATTACGTCCTGCATGGTCCTTTAGTAGGATTTCAATGGTATCGAAACTTAATTTGGCTAGTAGAAAGTAATGAACGTTTTGGAATGTAATGGTTACCGTGATTTTTATCACTCATGGCCACAATTCGAAGCAATGGTGCTTTTGTATCACCTACATATTGAGGTTGTATGAGGTACGTATACACGAACACTTGTTGTAGGTATCCGATACTTAGGTAAGTCTGTTTTTGTACAGTACCGATTTTTAAAATGTTAATGTTGGGTTCGAATCCTAATTGCATTGCCAAGAGAGGCGATAGGCGTATGGCTTCAATATTAGCCATGGTTTTAACATGTACCGTATTGGAATACGGCGTATTGCCGGCGTAATTGTGTTTAATTCATCCAATAATTGCTAGATGGCTGCATAATATCCCGATGTAATACGATGTTTTAGTTTTGTTCCATCCGCTAAGTCTAAACCAAAAGATATTTTCCTCCATCAAGAACATTTGGACATGTAAGCGAAATATGAATTTCACCAAGTCCCACCATCCACGATGCATTATTTAAATGAATCCGATGATTTATGATATTACGAAAATGTGTAGGTGTATCATTCGTATACGTATGTGTACTGGCATTTAAACTTAGCGCGACGTAAAAGCTATCATCAGTACTTTCCGAAATCATGCTTTCCGTTTAAAGTGTAGTGTAATGCATGACGTTCCAAATAGAAATGGCAATTTTCGACCGAGCTCGTCTTTTATGTCTACATGTAACGTATCGAAATATAGCTTTACTACTTTCCTATAGTGCGGACGAAAACATGTACGATTGCATTTGTTCATACTGGTAATCATGCACACTAATTTTACGAAGTAACTTACCAATATTAGGTTGTGATTTGACCACATCAAGACAAACATTAATTTCCGAAGGGATATTATAATCAAAATTACATGGAAAGGGTGCAGGAATGTTGACCATCATGGGTCGTCGTTGACGACTGTGTGGAAAATAGTGAATGCTATTATTTTGTATGTTTGGATCATTACTAAACCCAAGTATGTTTTGTAAGCCGGCGTCATTCCAATCACGTATTGACGTCTTCGATAACGTCGATGTTTAAAAAATACGTGATCACGTGCACTATCATAATGCAACATGCGTGGTTCATCGATGGCTGTTGCATCATCTTCGTCCGGGAGATCGGATCATCCGCGGCAGCAAGTTCTAATTGTTTATTTAATTTAGTTACTTTAAGTAACTCTGTAAGAAAAAGTCGTAAGTGTTCTTTTTCCTCGGCCTTTTCTTTAGCTTCCTTTAAAGCTTGCGCTTCTTGATGTGCTTTAAGCATGTCTGTAATCAAGTTTGGTACGGAATCATAGTACCCCGGTGGGAATTTAATATATTTGTGCGTTTTGTTTTCGCCATTCGTTTGAATAATAATTTCCTGTTCCTGTGGCAAATTATAATAACTCCAAGGAATGGTTATCCCTGTTAAACCTACCCCCAATCTTCCGTCAAATGAAATGGTTGCACAAGTTTGGTCGTATACGAGACAGTTGTATGATCGGGATATACATGTGCACTTGCATTGGACGGTAACGTCACATAAAATTCATCTACATATTTTGGTGACGTCATGATGCAGAGTGAACGGTTTGTCGTCGTACCCAGCTATTCATACTTGAAGGATAGCCCATCCTTTTTTACGTTTAAGATCTTTTTCGATAAGGAATGTTTTGTGCCGACAACAACAAGTTTCAATTCGTGACTGTAAAAGCTTCCCTTGATAGGATCACCACTCCAGTCTTTGATTTTATAGGTGACGGGTGTACTTTTTACACAACGTTCAACGATAAAAATTTCACGCTATCATTTTAGTAAGTAACCCTTTTCTAATTTATGTTTATATTTGCTTACTCGAACATAATCACCCGACTGCAACTTATATTTTGGTTTGGTTTTAGATTTGTTTCCGTACAAGCTTTGCCATACATGATTTACGTTGGTATCATTTCCATCAACAGGTGCCATTTTGATTGTGCAATGTGTTGAGTCATTATAACTATGTACGAGATGGGACAATACGTCAATGTACCGGTACGTATTTTCAGTCGTGAAGTAATTGTATATTTTTTTCATTTAATGTACAGATAAATCGTTCAATAAGTGCAGCTTTCATTTCGGAATGTACTACAACGATTGACACCGTACTTTTCAAAGACGCATTTAACGTATTGGTTATAAAATTCCGTCCCTAAATCCGTTTGGCAGTGTGTTACAGCAAATTCAATGATTTTAAAATTTGTGTAATGGCTTCAGGCGTAATGGGTCCCGTTTTGTTTTTGACAGGAATACCAATTGCATGAAAACATATCGATTGAACATAAAATATATCTGTACCCATCATTATATTTTGCCACATTTTGCATAGCCGCTAAATCCATTTGAAGTAATTCATAAGGTCCAATCACACAATATTGTTTGCGTGGAAAATTTTTACGTGCAGGTGCATGTTATGTATGCTAATTTCTGTAACACTTTTTAATCGTTTGTTTGGGTGTACGTGTTTTTGTTTGAGTTTAGCAATACTACCTAGAGATACTGGTTCCGTATAATTATGATACAGTTTGGATAATAACATACTTACAACTTATAAAATTTAAAATTTCTTAAAATTTTGCTTGTACGTTTCTTTACCTTTGAACGAGGTTTCTTTTCTTTTTTGCTTACCCGCTGTTCGCCACCGGCAAAAAACTGGAAATTAATGAGTGAATTGGAATATTAACTTGTTGAAGTAATTGTTTAAATGCCTGAGTTCCAATTGCATTGCGTGGTGTTCGGCGTCTTACCACGTCATAGACAAGATCAATAATATTGGATCCTGGAACGAGGGTGTTACCAATGGCCACTACACGTTTTGGATCCCAACTGATATATTGGATGCATGCAGTAGATTTAATAAGACTCCTGTTTTTCGACTTAGGGTTTTCGGGACCGAATCGAGAATCAATTGAAATAATGGATTTGCAGTACTAGTACTTTTGGTTGCTGCGTCCGATTCCACCAATGGTAGTGCAATCGGTTGATTTGCTGGAGGAATATGAGCCAAGTACCTCTGAAATGCCTGTTGGTACAATTTCCATTTGCACTGTGGTGAAAGATCCTTACGTGTTAATACATTTTCTATTTGATGATCTAATCGTGCTTGGTGTGATTCACTGGATTTTACGGATGAGGCCAATTGTGCCGATGCATCTTCTGGTACGAAAATCATTTTTTTGGAATTGTGAAGTAGCATGTTATCGATTGAAGAGACTTCCTGCAACTGCACTTGATATGGGCGCTAATAGTAATGGTAGAAAAGAACCACCCTTTTGCAAAAATAATCGTCGTCTATGTTTTATACTGGATCGTGCAAGAGACAATGCACCAACGTCTTCTTATGTCGGCGTAATCTTTGTTTCTGACGGGGACTCAAGCGGATGATGCCATTTATTGTGTTTTAGCTACTTGTGCTATGGTACGAATAACTCCACCAGATGCTTTTTGAATAACATTTGCAAAGGGCACGGAGCTCAGTTTGGTAATGTTTCAAGCTCGACATCTTGACGTCAACTGAGCGTAATGGATGTGTGCATGTCTTTTACATGTGCGTAGAACAATATTGCTGCGTAGTCGAAAAGCGTCTGCAATTTTCTGTGTTAAATAAAATAATAAGTAAATATGCGGTTTGGCCGTAGCCTGTTCAAATACGTCTACCACACACTTGCTATGCTGTGACATGATTTGTCTTGCTAGACATTCGATTTGAAGTTTATCTCTTGGATTTCTAAAAACGGCAGAATAATGTGAATTTAAGGAAATATCACGTGCATGTTTACCTTTAGGAAATAGGTTTGACACAATAAATATCACAGTTAAACTCTTATGGTGAGCATACTTAGTAAATAGGTTAGCAATATTATGATTAGTTTCGCTCATTAAATCATCAAGTATAATTAATGAATTCTGTTGAATTCCAAGCGTTTCCATATCGGGAATGCCGTGATGGAATTTAATGTTTGCAACACTAAGGTTTGGTACTGCTGCTCCGTAGCACCAAACGAACTCGTTGAATTTAACACTAAAGATTGTATCTTTATACTGCAAAAGCACATTAAATTTGTAATTTGGATCTTGACTACATGCCTTGTGACATTCGAATAATGCATTTGCATCCTCAACACTGCGATTTTCCGGTTGAAACCCCTCAAGATCGAGTATAAGACCCTCATAATCTTGATTAGGGTCCGTATTGAATAAATACGGGAATTCACCCTTCTTTAGGTTATTTTCTAACCATAAAGTTTTGGGTAAATTACTTAGTTTGACCGACATGTACAAGTACGTATCCTGGAAGACAATTCGTTTTCCAAGGGCCATTTGGATAATTTTAAGTCCCTGCATGATGAGATGCAGGTCTTTATCCTATCCTTAGTCCTCAATGATGGTTTTTGCCGCAAAAATCATATCGAATTTCGGTCCGTTATGTCGCAAGCAAATAATCTTTTCAAACGAAAGGCGATCTATAACTACGTGCTTTATATAAGTATATAAACTTGGCCATTGTTCCAAACGCGAAATCGCGACTACCCAAATTATTTCTGTCTTCGCAAGTTATACATGCGGCTCTTGCATTTTTTGTTCCAGCAATCCTGACAACGATGACCAGGACATACCAAGTTCACTTCATGTTCTTGTTTACCCATCGTGTTAGGACCAAGTAAGTTGGTTTCGCAATCAAATATTATCATGAGCTATTTATTAAAGTGTTGAAGTTCTATTTTCTGTACAAAACACTTATGTTCAAGCAATACATATTTCTCACACAAATGGCAAAATCTTTCGCCGCTAATATGGTTTTCTTTACGTTTACGCAAATCCGTAAGGATTCGGCACGTGGGACATTCAACCACATCGTTACATACTGCCCGACCACTCTTTGAAGAAACTTTATGGTCATAAAACAAGTCACTGAAGGAAACACTCGATGGCAATCAGCGCATGGAACTCGTTCTTTTTGTTCTTCTTCAATCCCATGGTATACTTCACACCATGCACATTTATATGTGCATTTATGGTACATTATCATATCATACCCCTCCAAGCAATATTTACAGTATGCTTTTACTCTAAAGTACAATATTATAAAGGAAATCATACTGTAATGTCCGTCTTGATACTGAATAAAACGTCGTTTTGGAGCATGTAGACCTGTATGTGTTGTTTTCGGGTCTCTTTGATACACTACAATCTGATAGTTCCGGAGTAAATGTTGCTGCAACATGGTACAACCATTAATACGTTCAACGTCAACCCCAGCCACCCGACTCATCTTTCTAGCTTTTTTAATCCACGAAATAGGATATTTTTCAGTATCCGGTAAATTTCGCATTGATGAGTATTTCTTATCCGCCTTGGCTTTGGTCAAGACCAGACTTTGCGGAAGGCAGTAAATTTCCGTTGAAGGTTCAATGGTCTGTGCCCGAAGGAAGAGACCCTGACCCATGAACTTTTTAATGCGCTGGGAGTGTGGTCCTCTCTCTAATCGAGATCCACTCAATGTAACGTTATTCGAATTTCGCCAAAAAGAAACACTTCATTTGAATTTAGCTCATTTTCTAATGTTTGTAAAATTACGTCTGGTTGCAGTTCATCTCTCAGGCGCAAAGCCACATACAGGGGTCTGTTAAGAGTACATGCCCTGCTTTCAATGATGAGGCCCGCGTACGACTCTTGCGGAATTCCTGGGAGAATATTATTTAAGGCAAAGGAAAACAGTCCTGATAAGTATGCCTCTGCATCAACAACATCTACTCCGTCACGGTTTCATAGGGCGATCTCTCTTCCTTCCATTCCAAAATGGGGATAGCGACGTCGACGACTTGACAAAATTTCAAAGTTATCATTACTTTGATTTTCGCTACCAAACATAATATCATCATCTGATAGTACCCAGTCATGCCACAGCGGAGGTGCCACACCATTCATTTTTGAAAGTTTGTTCATTGTAACTTCTTCCACATTTAATGGGGTAATGTGGGGACGTAGAATCCCACTACCTCCACTTCCATTGTCTCGCGACGATCCCGGTTGCGCGATAAAGTTATTTCGGAGATCGTACTCTTCAGCAACAGACAACAGACGTTCGAAGACGTCTCCAGAATAGCATTACCAGTCATTTCATATCCCTGACCCTGAACGGCAATTGGTTGAGAAGGAGGGGTGATATCACCGTAAATGCCCGTCTTGCATCTACCTCGTCCAAAAGCTCAAGTGCAAGATCACGTGCACACTGATCCTCTATTTCCCTTGTTGGCGTATTACTCAGGTGCTCAGGTGGTGATGATGAGTAATTGCTGCTACCTCAAATATTTTCTCCCCATCCGTGTCTTCCATTTTTGGCGGTGGTAAACTATTAACATTAATATTAAATACTTGAGTGACGTTTTGATTACCATCCACAATGACCATGGATCTTGCCACATGATCCTCTGGTTCTTGGTACTGGCAATCATTCCTTACAAGTATCCTATTACAAGGAATAACGCCAGTATCAATATGCCGATGAGAACTGCAAGAACAGGAAAATATCTAGTTCCATCATAAATGTACTTGCCTCCTCCCACCCAAACAATTTTACCAGTGTCACATCATTAATTCGGTCAACATCAATTTTTCCCTGATTTGCTAGTTCGTAAAAGCAAATATGCATCGTTTTCATGATTCCTTCAAACCCTGCATAGTCGCTTTCATACAGTGCCAGCAGATTCACCACGGACTGGCACACTCTTAAACAATCAATA
The DNA here is from genome assembly GCA_022664845.1 of Lepisma saccharinum. Taxonomy (NCBI): domain Eukaryota; kingdom Metazoa; phylum Arthropoda; class Insecta; order Zygentoma; family Lepismatidae; genus Lepisma; species Lepisma saccharinum. The sequence goes on along the minus strand of JAGDQP010001176.1, from coordinate 87,862 downwards.
ATTCTGTCCCAGTAAGTGTAAATCAAATGGGAAATAAAATCCCTAGTTACGACATCAAATGTCGGCCGGAATCCCCTAGCCATGGACTCGCAAAGTTCCCTCCAGGCCAAAACCATGCGGTCGCCAATGTCATACGTCCTTCCAAAAAGCCAGTAAAATGGTATCGATGGGATTCGTTTCTGAAATAAACGGGGAGACAATATGTCAATACGTGTGTTCACAGCAACGATCTCACATCAACTAAATACAAACATTATGTGCACACACATAAATAAAAACTTTTACATTCGGAAGATTGTACTTTACGTGTTATATATCTTTTTTGAACAAATGAATATATCTAAGTGTTTTACCAAGTTTGTTTCGCACAAAATGTATTGTTTTGTTTTCTAAGTTATTTCAAAATGTTTTCATTTCTATTATTTCAAAACGTTGTTACAATCAATGCGTAATAGTTTGATTGTTTGTACATTTCCCAAGGTCAATGTTAAATTTACGCAACGTTGTTACAAATTAAACTTGTACTTTTGTAACACACGTAACGTACTGTGCAACTTTTTTAAAAATATAATGTAATGTTCACTTGCCCTGCGTTTTAACTTTTAGATCCACAGACAGACAGACAATCACCTTCTAAAGGAATTCGTCTGAATCTGTAACAACAAGAAACAAAAACATATTTTGAATCACATATCATTCAATAAACATTTTAACGTACAACTACGATATGACTTTGTAACTTGCACCTATTTTAAAATATGTTCACTATTACGATTAGTAGCAAGTATTGCACATGCGTTTTCACTTTATGTTCTTTACATCGTTGCATTTTTTTCTAAATACGTTGTACTACATTCATTACTATTAAGCTTTCATTTTAGTACTTACTTTAAGCACGTTTATTCGTATATAGTTTTCATTTTAGTAAATACATTTACGTAGGTACTTTTTTTAAAAGTACGATCATTAGTAACAACTACTTCACATAACATTGCACATGCGATTTTATTTTACGTAATTACTTTTTTTTTTTTTTTTAAAGTAAGATTATTAGTAACAACTACTTTACATAACGTTGCACACGGGATTTTATTTTACGTAATTACTTTATTAAAAGTACAATCATTAGTAACAGCTACTTTACATAACATTGCACATGCGTTTTCATTGTTTGTATCTACTTTATAAAGTTTTCATTACTACTTTCATTTTACTAAACACAAAACACAACCAAGTCATCAAAACTTTTCACGTTCTCCTTAAGTTTTACTTTTGGTTGCATCATACAAAAGCCGGCCTGAGCCATAGTTGCCTAAAGGCCTTAAAAAAAATAAATTCAATTCATACAAAAGTATTCAACTTACATGAGTTGTATCAATGCAGACGGCAGAACTCTTCAAATTCTTTAATAACCAATCTGCAGCAAAGAAAACAACTACTTAGTATCGTACAGCCGTAACTGTATGTCTCCACAAGTCAGGGTTCAAACTCAGAATGGCCTTCCAAACCACTCGCGCTAACCATTCACTGCGCAGGTCAAAGCGTCTTGCTCCCCTACCATACATATTTAATAACCGGTTTCAACCAGGTTGCAGTGGCATCGGATCACTGGATGTTGTAACAGTGCTTCAGAGGGACGTTGGTAAGTCTGATTACTTCTTTCACAAGTAATGTGCTTATTTGTCATGGTTCATGTACTACAAAAGTGGTTGAGTTGGGATCTACAATACCTCACATTTTAGTGTTAGATTTTTCTTTTATACAATATTTCTTTTAGATTAATGTAGTATCTTGAGGGTCATGGAATCCGATTACTATATTATTATTTTATGTTTTTGCGTTTGTTTACTTGTATTGCTTCCCCCTTGTATTTCCCTACTTTTCGGTCCCATTTAATGGTACTAAGGAGTAATGGTACAATATTGTCTTATTTACTTTCAATTGTCAACCATTTTACATTACTTAAAACTGTCAAATCTTGGTAAATTTACACGTTTGGATGTCATTTTTGGGGTGAGGGAGGGGGATAAAGTAGAGTCCTCACATGTCGGTTTTTCATGTTTTCTAGTAAATACTATAATTTTTGCATCATTAAAACACAAGTCAAATCTTAGTTGATTTTCGCCTTTGCGCGCCATTTTGTGGGTGGGGGAGGTGAGGTGGAGTCCTCAAATGTTTTTTTTTTCAAATATGACGATGACCTTCGTCTACGAAACGTCCATAATAGTCTTGGATCGTTCATTTGACTTTCCACGTGTTGTGCAATCACAGTTCCCGTATCCACATGTACTTTACCCAAATTACACTCTCAACACAAAAAAAATTGTCTTGCAAATAAGTACCTACTATTTTCAATATGCATTTGTTCGCATCATAATCCCCATTACCATGCGTACACTTTTAAAATCATAGTTCATTTACGCCTTTGGGCACAATGTTGGGGGAGGTAGAGTTCTCAACTAATGTTTTTGACATTATCTTACAATCGAGTATCATTTGACATTATTAGTACACTTTTCAAATCTTAGTTAATTTAGGCCATTTTTTTCAGGGCCCTGAGGGGTGCTGCTTAATATTGTTTTATTATTTGTTTTCTCTAGTGCCAATCAATCAAAAGTTTGATTTTCTGTCTTTCAAGGTCCCCGTAGCCATGCCACAGTACTGGCTTAATATTTTGTTCTATGCTATACAATTTGCGACCATTTTTGGTTCTTTAGTCCCAAGTATTCAAACGATCATTTTTCATGTTTGGTACCCTCTAGGATCACTTGAAAGCTCTGAGTGTTCCCTAACAGTGCTGTTTTGTTACAATTTTCAACCATGATTTCGTCCTTTAGTCCCAAGGATTCAGAAAATCAATTTTTTATGTTTGCAAGGCCTACTTGAGACCATAAGTGTTCACCAACAGTGCTGTCTTATTACAATTTTCGACCATTTTCGGTCCTTTAGTCCCAAGGATTTAAAGGATCATTTTCATGTTTGATACTCTCTAGGATCACTTGAAAGCTCTGAGTGTTCCCTAACAGTGCTGTTTTATTACAAATTTCAACCATGATTTCGTCCTTTAGTCCCAAAGATTCAGAAAATCATTTTTGTGTTCTCAGGGCCTACTTGGGAGCATAAGTGTTCACCAACAGTGTATTACAATTTGCGACCATTTTGTTGGTCCTTTAGTTCCAACAATTCAAAAAATCAATTTTTCATATTTCAAAACAGCACTGTATGTTCTACAATTTGCGACCATATTTTGGTCCTTTAGTGCCAACGATTCAAAACATCCATTTTCCATGTTTCCCAACAGTACTATATGTTCTACAATTTGCAGCCGTATTTAGTTCCAAGATCCATTTACCATGTTTGGAGGGACCTCAGAATGTTTTGCAACAGTACTGCTTTGTTAATCTGTTGTACACTTTGCAAGCGTTTTTACTAATAGGGATTCAAACGATCCATGTTTTCATATTTGCAGGTCCCCTGACACCCACTTGGAACCTCAAAGTGTTCCCTAACAGTACTGGCTTGTTACTCTGATGTATGTTCTATCATTTACAGTTTTCGTCATCATTTTAAAACATTGGGCCCTGAGGTTCATGTTGGGGTTATATGGTCCTATATCGTAATGTTTACTACTTTTTTGTTTTTAACATTACAACACGAACTATATATACGTCCTACGGGGACTTGCAGTCCGGCCAGCAAGATCTGGTACAACATTCGCTTATTATTTTTAATTTAAGGCATGTGTATTCATCTCGTTTATATTTCCACTTGTTATCACCCTGTCACATAGTACCTAGGGACCCCTAAACGTTTCGGTCGCATAACGTTGTCCCAACCCACTTCCCAACCAGAGTGGAGCACTAATAAATTGGTTAAAAGGTCCGCGGATCAAGTCTCGGCAGTTGCATGTGTGCGCCTTTTCACAGCCAAAGGCCAAAAGTTGTATTATGCCGTGCTTTTAACACAAGTGCCCCTGGTTAACCATTTAGCAACCAATTCTTTTTCATTACACTGATCGAAAAGGCCATTCTAAGGCTTCTCGAAACTTAACGTAATTTCACAATTATTTATCACCATGCACGCTGTATGATTCACAGTAAACGTAGCATTTGGGTGGCCGTGAATTCAACACCGGTAGCCTACCATCCTGACTGAGGTTTTCCCTCAGTCACACCAGGTAAATGCCAGGATGGTACTTTCAACATAGGTCCACTTTCCCTATCCCGCTCTCAGCCTTCAATGCATAAAGGCCGTAAATAAACACATTCAACTTTATTCTGGTTTGGAATCCACTTTAGCGTGGAGGTAACCACGGTTGCGTCCCTTTTTCAACATAGTCGCAACACGAGGTCTCGCCAGTTTATTATCCTTGTTCCATATTTACAATAATACAAGTACATGAAACTGAGTTTCTTATTTTGTCCTATGCACTTCTCATTTCTATAGGACATTTATCTGTTTTATATCTTTTCTTTTTTCTTAGAAGAAAAACGTTTTTAAAAGAAAATTAACAACAACTTTTTTACAAATACACACATGCTCATGCTGCATATTATATATACTAGTACAACATCTCTGTACATACCTCAGGATCCAATATCAAGTCAAGACAATCTCTTCAGCACCTCTTGCTGCATCAAATGTCCCCAACACAATAAGCTTTCAACATCTCACTTCCAGCATCAAAGCCTCTTTTCCCCTCTTTTCTAGTCTGTCCCGTAATGCAAATTCATTGGTATGCCGAATGTATTACGACATCTATTTAATTTCTTATGCATAATCAGCTCTTCTATATGCAATTTGAACCCGCCCAATTCTTCTTACATCCACAAAAAAGTGGAAAGAGGTACCATTCTCGTAGGTGTGTGCGTGATGATATATATATATATATATACTCAATATCATAATTCTTATTACGAACGTTGCGGGGAGTCTCCTTAACCAAGTAGGAACTGAATTAAAATAGCCAGATTTCCTCATGACCCCTACTTTGTATTGCTAGCAATCATTACTTAGGATCACAGTGAACAACATGAAGTTAAAAGAAGCGCGAACTGGTATAAAAGTATATATTTTTCAATAAACGATACACTTTAAAATTTTTGTCCATTATTACGTGTTTAGGTGTATTATCATTGCAAAAATCCTTGTTCGGACCGACAGAGATGCCTAACAGAGTGTTTAATGTATATGATTAGTTTCAATGTTATTAACAAGAACTAATATACAGTAAAATTGCAAAAATACCAATATTCAACTAAAATTTATTTTGCATGAGACACGTTTCAAATTGTAGAAGTAAGATAAAGCTTATTGATTTTGAACTTATTTGAAACGCTGTGTAGTTTGGCAAATGTAACACAATTACACGAAATAAAATTCCATACAAGGGCAATATACAATAGTAATAGCAGTTTGCTCTGTCCTACTTACCTTTAAGAGATCTTCGTTTGTTTTATATATAATCGTGTTTAGTTGTTCACGAATTCAAAGATTTGCTGCTCGGTGATTTACAATTTGTTTGTAACAATAGCCTACAAAGAAAAACGTGTTGTTAAAGCAATTACATAACACAAGTTATGGAATAAAGATTTGTAAAACTCTGTTTTGAAAGATCTACATGACTTGAAGTCGCGGAAAACTTAAATAATTTTCTATTAACCAAAAAGGAATTAGAATAGTAATATTTTAAGAAGTCATTATTACTGCAAAATTGATGATCTCAAGAGATTGTTTCTGTAGAGTTAGCATTGCAATAAGTCTAGAGCTCATTAATATATTTCCTGCCCGTTGAAGGAAAGAGATTGAATTTCATTACGAAATCCAGATATACAATTCTGTTTAGTTTAGACAAATTCAAATATAGCATGTTTTCGATTAACAAATTGCCCGAAAAGTAGTTCTTGTTGATAAAGATGTTACTCCTAAACGCGATTTCATTATACAACTGATACAAATGGATATTCTTTCTGTACAAATTATGTTTTGCTAGAAATCATTACTTAGTATCACAGTGAACAACATCACGTTAAAAGTAGCGAACACTGCTATAAAAGTACGTATTTAAAATAAAGGGTACACTTTTAAATCCTTTGTCAATTATTGCGTTCTTTGAGGTATTATCATTGCAAGAATCTTTGTTCGGCACGACACGCATGCCTAACAGATAGTTTAATGTATATAATCAATTGCAATGTTATTAACAAGTTCTAATTTACAGTAAATTGCACAACTACCAATATTCAACTAAAGTTATTTTACTTGAGATACGTTTCAGCTTCTTGAAGTAAGACTAAGCTAATTGATTTCGAACCTATTTGAAGCCCTGTCTAGTTTGACCAATGTAACTCAATTACATAAACTTTCATACAAGGGAAGTATAGAATAGTAATAGTAGTTTTATCTCCTCTACTTACCTTGAAGAGATCTTCGTTTGTTTTATATATAATCTTGTTTACTCGTCCACGAATTCGTAGAATTGTTGCTGGGTGATTTATAATTTGTTCTTAACAATAGCCTACAATGAAAAACGTATGGTTGTTAAACAATTACATCACACAAGTTATACAATAAAGAATGGTGAAACTCTGTTTTAAAGCGAGCTCCACAAGATTTCAAGTCGCGCAAAACTTGCCTAATCTTGTGTCAGCCTACAGAGAATTAGAATAGTAATACTTTAAGAAGTTTTTATTACTGCAAAATTGATGTTATAAGGAGTCAGTCTCTGTAGAGTTAGCGTTGAAATAAGTGTACATTTCATTAAAATATTTCTTCTCTCGTTGCAGCAATGATATAGAATTTCAATATGAATTCCAGTTATTCAATTCTGATTAGTTTAGAGAAATTAAAAGAAACATTTCTCGGTAAACTTTCCCCGAAATAGTAGTTTATGTTGAGAAAGATATTATTCCTAAAGGAAATTTCACTACACAAGTACTAAAATTTGATATTGTTTTTGTAAGACTCTTGTTTTGCTAGCAGTCATTACTTGCGATCACAGTGAACAACATGACGTTAAAATAGCGCGAACTGGTATAAAAGTACGTATTTATAAATAAAGGATACACTTTTCAATCTTCTGTCCATTATTACATGTATAGTTGTATATCATTGCAAGAATCTTTGTTTGGCACGACAGTCATGCCTAACACATAGTTTAATATATATATATATAATCAGTTGCAATGTTATTAACAAGTTCTAATTTACAATAAATTGCACAACTACCAATATTCAACTAAAATTTATTTTGCTTGAGATAGGGTTCAGTTTGTTAAAGTAAGGATAAGCTAATTGATTTAGAAATTATTTGAAACGCTGCCTAGTTTGGCAAATGTAACACAATTACACGAAATCAATTTCCATAAAAGGGCAATGTACATTAGTAATAGTTTTCTGCTCTGTTCTACTTTCCTTGAAAAGACCTTCGTTTGTTTTATATATAATAGTGTATAGTTGTTTACGAATTCAAAGAATTGTTGCTGGTTCATTTACAATTTGTTCGTAACAAAAGCCTACAATGAAAAACGTGTTGTTAAAGCAATTACATCACACAAGTTATACAATAAAGAATTGTGAAACTCTGTTTGAAAACGAGCTCCACATGACTTCAAGTAACGGGAAACTTGCCTAATCTTGTGTCAACCTACAAGGAATTAAAATAGTAATACGTTAAGAAGTCTTTATTACTGCAAAATTAATGATCTAGAGGGTTAGTTTCTGCAGAGTTAGCATTGCAATAAGTCCACTGTTCATTAATATATTTCTTGTCCGTTCAAGAAAAGAGTTCAAATTTCATTACGAAATGCAGTAATACAATTCTGTTTAGTTTAGACAAATTCAAATATACCATTTTTTCGATTAACAAATTGCTCGAAAATGTAATTTATGTTGATAATGATCTTATTCCTAAACGCAATTTTATTATACAACTGCTACAAACGGATATTCTTGGTGTCGAAATCTTGTTTTACTAGCAATCATTACTTAGTACAAAAGTGAGCAAACATGAGGTTAAAGTAGCGAAAACAGGTATAAAAGTATGTATTTTTAAAGAAAGGATATACTTTTATATCTTCTGTCCATTATTACGTGTTTAGTTTTATTATCGTTGCAATAATCTTTGTTTGGCCCGACAGGGAGACCTAACTGAGAGTTTAATGTGTATAATTAGTTGCAAAGTTATTAACAACTTCTAATTTAGAGTAAATTGCACTACTACAAATATTCAAATAAAATTTATTTTGCTTGAGATGCGTTTCAGCTAGTTCAAGTAAGGATAAGCTAAGTGATTTCGAACTTACTTGAAACGTTGTCTAATTTTGCAAATGTAACACAATTACACGAAATAAACTTCCACACACAAGCAATATACATTAGTAATAGTTGTTTGCTCTCTTCTACTTATCTTGAGAAGATCTTCGTTTGTTTTATATATACTCGTGTATAGTTGTTCACCAATTCAAAGAATTGTTGCTGGATGATTTACAATTTGTTCGTAACAATAGCCTACAATGTAAAAACGTATTGTTGTTAAAGCAATTACATCACACAAGTTATACAATAAAGAATTGTGAAAGTGTTTCAAAACGACCTTCACATGACTTCACGTCTCGGAAAACTTACCTAATCTTATCTCATATTTCATATTTATTCTATTCAGGGGCCACATATACAGCTATCAATATCGTCAGATAACAATATTATATTATAACAAATTATAAGTACAAAATTAGATAATTTACATTAGATATAAACATCCCTTTTAAAAATTACCAGCAAAGGGTACGAGGAATTACAAATCAAATTCAATAAAATTCAAATGGAATATCCATAAAAGGCATGTCCGGATAAGGAAATGTTATAAAATTACAATATATGAACAGCTAGAAAAATACATTAAACATTTACCAAATTTACCGGAGAGGAATGTATGACATAGAAATCAATTCTGCATGTTAAGCTTTAAGTAGGACTCGCTTTTCCTCTATATTGTAAGCTGCAGATTCTATAAGAATTCTTTTCAGATATGCCTTAAAAGTTTTCAAACTTTGGTGTTTAACTTTTGGCGACAGCCTAATAAACAATTTTACACCAGTGGAAATATGATTTTTATGTGTAATACTCAGACAAGAATGAGATCCATATCTTGTGACGTATTTTGTGTCGCTACTTATTTTAGCAAAATATGACCTATAGTTTTTGATATATGAAAAACAATGCAAAGCATAAATACATGGCAAAGTCATAATACCCTCCTGACGCAATGCAGCTTAACACGAAACAGAACTATTTAAACCTTTTAGGCAGCTGATTGCTTTCTTCTGCCATATAAATTTGTCCATAGCTCGAGAGGAATTACACCAAAGAATAATTTCATACGAAATCAACGAATGCACCAAGGCGAAATAGACAGATTTCAAACACTCGAATGAAATATAATTTCTTAACCATCCAAGTATAAATAAGTTTTAGCACGAGATTTAGCTAACTGCGTTATGTGGGCATCCCAATTTATCTTAGGATAAATATGGATATCCAACATTTTGACCGAATTGTTAGTGTTCGCTTTAATTATATTTTGGTTTAGTGAACATAATAAATTTTCGGTCCTTATTTATTGTACGATCATTGGAAATAATCCATCTATTTGCTTCATCTAAGCAAGAATCAGATGCAATAGCAATTTGATCGATATCCTTACCATATATAGTTAAAGTCGTATCATCAGCATATAATATAGGATTTGAAATATTTTCTATGTAAGCGGGGAAATCATTTTTGTAGAATAAGAACAAAATTGGACGCAGTATCGAACCTTGGGGGACACCTTTATTGATTTGAGAAGGGCGGGAAAACATGTTTGTTTTTTTATTTTAACAATCTGAGATTGTTCCCCAAGATATGAAGACAATAGTCTAAGTACATTCTGAGTAAATCCATATTTGGGAAGTTTTTCAATTAGAAGATTATGTGAGATAGAGTCGAAGGCCTTACTAAGGTCAATAATGGTTACAGATGTTGAATATTTATTTTCAAAAATCTCATAAATAATTCTGACGACTCTTTCAACTGCATCAAGTGTGGAGAGTCCCTTTCTAAAACCATATAGGGCAGGGTGCAATAGATTATGCAAGTCACAATAAGCAATTATTTGATTATAAATTGGTCAAAAATTTTCGACAACACGGGAAGAATAGCAATAGGGCGATAGTTATCTAAATTGGGTTTGTCACCCTTCTTATTTACAGGAATAATAATAGATCATTTAAGACAAAGAGGAAATATACCAAGATTTAATGAACAATTTAAGAGAGTGGAAAGAGGGGAAGCTATCAAATTAATTATATGTTCAAGGAGGAACGGAAACATTCCAAAAATGTCCTCGCTTATTTTATTCTTTAGCTTCCTTACAATTAAGATAACGTTGATAGGTATAGAAGGTGTCAGCTCTAGAGGATGTTAATCATATCATCGGAAAAGACAATTCTTAGGGGCCGGATGACTACCAATTAAGCTGGAGGAAACATTGGGGGTATTACACGAAAATTGCTTACAAAACTCATCCGGAGATATATCTATTAAATCATCATGTTTATTTATGTTCGCTAGTGAGTTAATAGCCTTCCAAACTGCTCTAACTTTATTTGAGTAATTGTTAATATAAAGATCGTTAAAATTTCTTTTTGCTTTAATTTCCGATCTGTAAAGTTTTTTTAGTTATTTATATTTAGATTCAAGTTTTTTTTTCACCCCCTATGACCCAAGCGTAGTAGTTAAAAAGTAGGTTCCTTATCCGCCTTAATTTATATGTATACTTGGCATTTAATATTGACATCTTTATCGACATTACCCAATTTTATCTTTAAAGAACAATAGATTGATATGGCATATTGCAGGATTTCAATAAACTTAGACCAGGCGGACTCAAGAGACTGTGAACAATTGGTGAGTAAGGGAAAATTAAGCAAAGCATTAAAATCCATTAAACACAAAAAAGAACGAAGTGATTCAAGTTTTAATCCCATTAAGGGGCGATATGAGGTAATTAACTTATTCTCCACAGTAGCAGTGTAATCAATTAAATCATCAAAAATAATCCAGTCCTGAATCATCTGAAATTTTAGGGTGAATAGTACCGCACGACAGATTATTATTATCAATATTAGTCAAACATTGTCTAAACAAGCATGATAGCGCGTTGCAAGATCATTTTTATACCTCAGGCCGACAGAATTCAAGGTGTCAACAAATTTGAGGACCTCCGAAGAATCCTTCAGGACATTTATATTTATATCACCAAAAAAAACAACCTATAATCCTTGTATTTTTCCAAGTTTGCCACATAAGGTCTCAATACTGGACATCAAATTTACAAACAGAGAATTAGGAGTTCTGTAAATATAAATTATAATAAGTTTAACAATCGGAATCCTAATTCCAACCACTTCAAAACTCATAGGAGTACAAAGGTCGGTCAGATCAATTATATCATAACTCAAAGTAAAAAAACCCTTATTCGTAAAAATAGCAACGCCTGCGTGCTTCGTGTCCTATCTACAAAAATGTGTGACTAATCTGTAATTGCTACGAATATACATATCAATTTCATCAGAACTCAACCAATGCTCATTTAAGCAATTCAAGTTGCAAGAGAAGTCATAAAGTATTAATTCCAGTTCACCCAGCTTATTACGTAAAGACTGTACATTAAAATGCAATATCGTAAATATAAAACTGTTCTCTGAATTCACGGTACAGGCGCAATGATTTATTCTTAAAAGAGTGGAGACCAAACTCAGGTTCCACTTATTCGATCCATTCAAGGAAATATTTGATAATTTAATATCCATAAAACAAGAAGAGTTAGTCAATGAATTACCAGCCAGCACCTCCGAGGGGGCCAGCAAATTCGTCAGTTTCTCTGATCAGCGAATGGTAAAACTAAGGGAGTATTTGAGCATTTATTTAACTGTTCACCTACTATGTTAGACAAATACAAAATATCATTACAAATTAACTTTTTACCCAAGACGCTAAAATGCATACCATTTGTAGTATGAAATCTTCTACCAAACTTACTAATATTCATAACCCTCAAGTCCTTAAAACACTTTTGGAGATTCATAATTTTTAAATTAACTAATTTTATTTCTCTATTCACACATGACCAGTCAGGAAGATCGTATCTCGTAGGAATGGTACACAGCAACACCCCTACATAAGATACCACCGCCAAAAGTTGTAAATCTCTTAGAAATTTTGAGGAATTATTAGAATAAACATCATTTGAACCAGCCATTAGTATAACCAGCTCATGGCTACTTAAGGATCTAGTTTCTTGTCGAACACTCCTAGTTAATTCGGAGAAATGGACACCAGGTTTTATAACAGCCATTATTGTATTACTAGACTTATCAAGTAACAACTTCGAAATACCACAGCAATGACTGTCAGTAAAAATTTAGATATTTCTAGCACCGTTCGTGTTACAGGAAAGGGCATCCTTATTAAAGGTACATTTAAAGAAAGGTAAATTTGCCTTCAATAACTCTTGTTTACTTATCACAGCATGATTTTCAGGTATCTCATAGGGAAATTTAGCAATGTTAGGTCTATAGTAATTCACAGCATCAATCAAAAGTAAATCCTTTTGATATAAGGATAATTTAAGTTGCTCAGTTTTGGAGTAGAGTTCAGCGATGATGTCGCTACGTGAAATTATTTCTGTTTCGTTTACCTTTAAGAGATTAAAGAACCTAGTTTATATTTATTTAACTTCTCCTAGATTAATTCCAAGTCGCGCTTCAGATGGTCAACCTTTAAAATAGGATTATGGGACCACCCAAACCAGTTCCTGATAAGGAACAAGAATGGCCGTTTCTATTCAATTCACTATTAGAGACTGAAATGTTTATACGGGATGTTGCGGTAACAGTGCTAACCCCAGTACCGACAGCCTTATACATAAAAAAAGGTGTTTGAGAACTAGCATTCTCCACACTACGATCGCATAGGAGTTCCAGAAACTTACCATCCTTTGCAAGATCAGGCACGTCGAAATCCGATAAATATACCTGGGTATACTTGTCTAAGAACAGAGGGATATTGTTCAAAGAATGATTATTCTGTGTAGGGATACCTATTCCCTGATTAATTAACTGCTCATAATGATTAGGTGATGAATTACATTGCGATTTTAAAAAGTGACTGAATTTCGGTCATTTTCAGTGAATCGTTATGAGAGGTATCTTTAACAATATCGTTCCGGGTAGGATCTTTCCTAATCATAAAAGTTTTATCCAATTTGGATTTACAGTCATCCGGTTCTGTATAAGATAGAACATTATCTTTTATAGGGGTATCAAAATCAATCTCTGAGAAATATAATAGAGAACCGTTCGAAACATTTAAATTAGAAGCCATTCTGGAAACAAAGAACTGGATCTAAAGTTACAACCTGACAACACTGTGAGCAAATTAAATATTCGAAAAACTTAATATATCTCCTTAAATACTAACTATATGAGCAAACTAATAACACCACTAGACAGAGAATATAAAAATCGGTATAAAAGGTATGTTTGCAAATTCCTCTATCTCCTATAGAATAAGAGATATTTGAGAACAAGACCAAACTCACAAGGAAAAAGTTTGACGGTAGATCAAAGGATTTGACAAGCAACTCTTTTCATTAGGTCATATCCTTGCTATCAAACAACCGATTCCATCCAAAGCTTGCTCAAATGCAATACAGAACGTCCAGATGCAAATAACGGTTAGAAATCAGAAAATGCAAAAATAGGGGATTTAATGAAAATTTGAGGGAGAGAAATTATTACACAGATAGTAAAAGATTAGTTAGATGGATCACACACCACCCGTCAACTTAAAATCACCATACGCCAAGAACTCCACCAAGATATAAGCATAAACAATCGATTTACGTAGAGCAAAACACATAAGAAACAGCAACAATCCTTTACCCGGTTAATGGTTACGAAGGACAAATAATAGAATACTTGTGGTATAGGATTCACAGTCACTTGCTTAAAATTGGCATAAGCCTTCCATGCGTAATGGGATTTTCAGGTTAATGGTTACTAAGAATTGAGAATTGAAAACCCGTAGCACTCGATTCTCAACTTCCGGTTGCAGTCGATAATTACAATTCACTTCACTGGAAACGGGATGGAAATGGCTGCCACCAAAAATTCAAACAAACAATAAAATGACATAAGAACTCCCTTTAAATATTTGAGTGTTTAAATATAGAGTATGTAAATTCAGTTTTGAAAACATGTAGAACTCCATATAAGAAAATCACAGCTTTTCATGCCTTATTCCACAGAAGCAAACAAAAACATGTCCGAGCTGGATAAGGACCAGAAATTTGTTTACACTGTCAATTATTATAATATCTTCGTTAAGACTTACTCAATTAACGAGTTTTTAGTTTGTTAGATCCCGCAAATATTCGTATTTCACAAAATACACGACGATATCATCTCATTAATGTAGAAACTACTTAAAATTTAAAAAAAAAAAACAGAAAACCATCCACACTAGTTCACATTACCATTGAGAGCCAGAATTAAACCAACAAAGATTTAGAATAGTAATACTTTAAGAAGCGTTAATTACTGCAAAATTGTCTACAAAAGTCTCTGAAGAATTAGCATCGCAATAAGTCTACATTTCATTCATATATCTCCTGTCCGTTGAAGAAAAAAAATCGAATTTCATTACGAAATCAAGATATACAATTCTGTTCAGTTTAGGCAAATTCAAATATATACCATGTTTTCGATTAACAGATAGGCCAGAAACAAGTTTTAGTGGATAAAGATGTTATTCCTAAACGCGATTGAATTACACAACTGATAGAAATGGATATTTTTCCTGTAGAAATCTTGTTTTCCTAGCAATGATTACTTAGCATCACAGTGAACAAAATGACGTTAAAACTAGCGCGAACTGGTATAAAAGTACGTATTTTAAATAAAAGATAAACTTTTAACTCTTCTGTCCATTATTGCGTGTTTAGTTTAATTATCATTGCAAGAATGTTTGTTCGGCGCGACAGGCATGGCTCACAGAGAGTTTAATAATGTATAATTACAATTGCAATGTTATTAGCAAGTTCTAATTTACAGCAAATTAGACAACTAACAATATTCAACTAAAATTTATTTTGCTTGAGATACGTTTAAGCTGGTTCAAGTAAGGATAAGCTAATTCATTTTGAACTTATTTGAAACGAAATCTAGTTTGGCAAATGTAACACAATTACACGAAATAAACTTCCATACAAGGGAAATATACAATAGTAATAGTTGTTTGCGCTCTTCTACTTACCTTGAAGTTTATATATCTTCGTTTGTTTTATATATAATCGTGTTTAGTTGTTCAGGAATTCAAAGAAATGTTGCTGGTTGATTTACAATTTGTTCGTACAATAGACTACAATGAAAAGCGTATTGTTGTTAAAGCAATTACATCACACAAGTTATACAATAAAGAATTGTGAAACTGTCTTTCAAAACGAGCTCCACATGACTTCCAGTCGCGGAAAACTTGCCTAATCTTGTGTCAACCTACAAAGAATTAAAATACTAAGAACTCTTTATTACTGTAAAATTGATGTTCTAAAAAGTTAGTTTCTGTAGAGTTAGCATTGCAATAAGTCTACAGTTCATTCATATATTTCCTTTCTAGTTGCAGCAACGACATCGAATGCTATTACGAATTCCAGTTAATCAATTCTCATTAGTTTAGACAAATAAAAAGAAAAATGTTTTCGATAAACATTCTTCAAAACTGTACTATATGTTGAGAATCATGCTATTCCTAAACGAAATTTCATTATACAGCTACTGCAAATTGATATTCTTCCTGTAGCACTCTTGTTTTGCTAGCAATCATTACTTAGGATCACAGTGAAAACATAACGTTAAAAGTAGCGCGAACTGGTATAAAAGTACGTATTTTTAAATAAATTATACACTTTTAAATCTTCTGTCCATTATTACCTGCTTAGTTGTATTATCATCAACAATCTTTGTTTGGCCCAACAGGCTTGTGTAACAGATAGATTAATGTATATAATCAATTGCAATGTTATTAACAAATTCTAATTTACAGTAAATTGCACAACTACCAATATTCAACTAGCATTTAACTTAATTGAGGAACGTTTAAACTTATTGTAGCAAAGATAAGCTAATTGAGTTTGAACTTATTTGAAACGGAATGTAGATTTTTAAATGTAACACAATTACAAGAAATACACTTGCATACACAAGCAATATAAAACAGTAAAAGTAGTTTGCTCTCTTCTACTTACCTTCGTTTGTTTTACATATAATCATGTTTAGTTGTTAACGAATTCAAGAATTGTTGCTGGGTGATTTACAATGTGTTCGTGACAATAGCCTACAATGAAAAATGTATTGTAGTTAAAGGAATTACATCACACAAATTATACAATAAAGAATTGTGAAACTCCGTTTCAAAACGAGCTCCACACGACTTCAAGTCGCGGAAATCTTGATTGATCTTCTGTTATCCAGCAAAGAATTAGAATAGTAATACTTTAACTAGTCTTTATTACTGCAAAATTGATGTTCAAACTAATTATTCTCTGTAGAATTATCATAGCAATAAGTCTATAGTACATTCATATAATTCTTCTCTCTTTGCAGCAACGACATCGAGTTTCATTACAAAATCCAATTCAATACAATTCAATTATTTTATTCAATTATCGAGCAATACAGACATCTCCGTCACATTTTAACAAGCGCTTTACAACATTAATTAAAAATACAATTATATGATTAAAAAATCCGATACAGCACTTTCATACATATGAATCATATTGCTACATGTAGATAAATAATCACAATCATTACGAACATACACAAACATGCTAAAATTCCTTTAATGGATACAATTTATAAAATATAGCGTAGGCAAATTTAAGCCTGTGTACATACAGTTTAAAAACATCAGAAATACAATTACAAATTTCACATTTTCTTTATAACGTCCACAAATTCATCAATATTATAAGCTCTACACTGTATAAAACACTGTTTTAAATATGATTGAAAAGATTTCATATTTAGTTTCTAAAAATGTACAATTAAAGTATTAAATAGTTTTATTCCAACGGTTAAATAACTTTTTGTGTAATGTTCCAGTTATATAATTCTGTTTAGTTAGGACAAACTCAAATAAACCATGTTTTCGATTAACAGATTCCCCGAAACAGTAGTTTATGTTGAGAAAAATGTAATTCTTAAACGAAATTTCACTATACATCTACTGCAAATTGATATTGTTAATGTAGCACTCTTGTTTTCCTAGCAATCATTACTTAGGATCACAGTGAGCAACATCACCTTAAAAGTAGCGCAAACTGGTATAAAAGTACGTATTTTAAAATAAAGAATACAATTTCCATTATTACGTGTTTAGTTGAATTATCATTGCAATAATCTTTCTTTGGCCCTACAGCTATGCGTAAAGACAGTTTAATGTATATAATGAATTGCAATGTTATTAACAAGTTCTAGTTTACAGTAAATTGCACAACTACCAATATTCAATTAGCATTTAACTTGCTTGAGCACTTTTCGGCTTGTTGAAGTAAAGATAAGGTAATTTAGTTCCAACTTATTTGAAACGCTGCCTAGTTTCGCTAATGTAACACAATTACAGGAAATACACTTCCATACACAAGCAATTTACAATAGTAATAGTTGCTCCCTCTCTTCTACCTACCTTGAAGAGATCTTCGATAGTTTTATACATAATCGTGTTAAGTTGTTGAAGTCAACAAATTGTTGCTGGGTGATTTACAATTTGTTCGTAACAATACCCTACAATGAAAAACGTATTGTTGTTAAAATAATTACATCAAACAAGTTATACAAGAAGGAATTGTGAAACTCTGTTTCTAAACGAGCTCCACGTGACTTCAAGTCGCGGAAAATTTACCTAATCTTCTGATAACCAACAAAGAATTAGAATATTAAGACTGTAATAAGTCTTTATTACTGTAAAATTGATGTTCAAAAGAGTTAGTCTCTGTAGAATTAAAATTGCAATAAGTCTACAATTCATTCATATCTTTCCTCTCTTTGCAGCAACGACATCGAATTTTTTTACGGCAACCAGTTATACAATTCTGTTTAGTTTTGACAAATTCAAATAAACCATGTTTTCGATTAACAGATTCAGCGAAACAGTAGTTTATGTGAGAAACATGTTATTCCTAAACGAAATTTCATTATGCATTACTGCAAATGGATATTCTTCCTGTTGCAATCTTGTTTTGCTAGCAATCATTACTTAGGATCGCAGTGAACAACATGACGTTAAAAGTAGCGCGAACTGATATAAAAGTACGTATTTTTAAATAACGGATACACTTTTAAATCTTGTGTCCATTATTATCTGTTTAGTTGTATTATCATTGCAAGATTCTTTCTTCGTCCCGACAGCCATGCGTAACAGAGAGTTTAATGTATATAATCAATGGCAATGTTATATACAAGTTCTGATTTTTCATTTCGTTTAATTTATTTCATTTCATTTAATATCCAATAAAGGCAGTACATCCATTAGTAGGTATGTCACATACAATTATTATTACATGTATAGAAATAATTAACAGGATACCAGAATATTTAAATACTATACAATCATACAATATGTACATAATTAACAAGTTAACATGAAGTACAAACAATTCCTAAATCATATAAGGATTATGCAAAAGGGTAAAAGGGTTCATTTCCATTAATGTCCATAAAAAGGGTTCATTAAAAATTCCAGCAAACACCAACTACCAAATTAACACACGTGGCCATCATGGATCGCATTCAATGATTCCTCATTCAATGTCTACAAGAGAGTTACCATCAATATTAATCAACAATTCCTTCAAGTGTGCTTTAAAATTAGGAAGAGGTGCCTTCTTCATTTCCATTGATAGCATGTTATAAAATTTTATACCAACTGCGGTATATGCATGATTTGAAATACCCAACCTTAAGTGTGGTTTAACAATCAGCTTGTTATACCTAGTATCGTAATTATGGATGTCATTACCAGTTGTAAATTTGTTTAAATTTGTTCTGATGTACATAGCAGCCAAGTATATATAATAACTAGGTACGGTCAAAATTTTTAACATCTTATAATAACCTTTACATGGCGATCTAGGGGGTAAGCCCAATATAGCGCGAATAGCCCTGCCACCTAAAAATTTCTTGCTTACGAGAGGTACCATAAAAGAATACCATAACTAATATCTTGTGTAGTAAAAAGTAATCCATTATTTTGCATGACATTGAAGGCTTGACTTACCATAGTTAGAATGATCCGATTTAGGTCACATATGCGCCGTTTTGTTCGATAACGTGTTGCCATTTGGAAGGTAATATCATGATGCCTCTCTCATAGAAGCCCTTGTCCATATTGGCAAAAAATTGAGACAGTCGATGTTCACAAGCCTCTCTTGAAGCGAATTTTTCACCAGCAAACGTGTTCGCCATGGACAGGAACAGATGGTAATCACTCGGTGCCAGGTCCGGACTATAAGATGGATGCATAAGAACCTCCCAACCAAGCTCCCGGAGCTTCTGGCGAGTCACTATCGACCTGGCGTTGTCCTGGTGAAACACAATGCCTCTCCTATTAGCCAAAGCTGGGCGCTTCTGGGCGATTGGTGCCTTCAGACGGTCCAATTGTTGACAGTATAGTTCCGAGTTAAGGGTTTGGCCGTAGGGGAGCAGCTCATAGTAGATAATTCCCTGCCAATCCCACCAAACACACAGCAAAACCTTCCTGGCCGTCAATCCTGGCTTGGGCACCGTTTGCGCCGGCGCACCGCGCTTCGACCACGACCGTTTTCGCGTGACGTTGTCGTAAGTGATCCACTTTTCATCACCAGTCACCAACCGCTTCAGAAATGGGTCGCTTTTGTTGCGATTCAGCAGCGAATCTCAGATGGAAATTCGGTCCATGAGTTTTTTTTTGCGTTAACTCGTATGGCACCTATACATCAAGCTTCTTTGTGTATCCAGCCTTATGCAAATGGTTCCACACGGTTTTTGTGCAATGTTTAGCTCTTGGGCAATCGAAACAGTGCTTACATGACGGTCGGACGCGACAATGTCCATGATTTTATCGACATTTTCGACACTTGGCCTTCCAGTGCGTGGTACATCTTTGACGTCAAAATTACCGGAACGGAATCGACGAAACCAAAATTGCGCGTGATTGGCTGTTACAGTATCAGGACCATAAACACTATTCACATTTGCAGCCGCCTGGCTTGCGTTTTCGCCTTTATCGAAGAAAAACTGTAAAATATAGCGTATTTTCTCTTTGCTAGTGTCCATTTTGACGCGCGCTCACACAACACTGAGTCAACTCATCACAACTATCTGAACAGTGTTTGTAGTACGCAATCTCATCGTTTGAACGCCACCTCGTTGAACCCGATCGGGCTTATACAACGCGAGATACAGATCACTGAAGCCATCTATTGGCAAAATAATGGATTACTTTTTACTACACCAGATATGTGAATGAAAAAATGCATGATAAGATAAACACAATTATTTAATAGAGAGGCAATTCCTAAGTCTCCTTAACAAGTATAGATTCTTAGCCAAGCTAGTACTTAAATAATCAATATTAGTATTCCATTTCATAATCTAAATGCACCCCTAAGAGTTTAACCGACATACATAGTAGTAGTCTCCGTTTCGGGTAAATATACTTTTTGTGGTGTTCTCTTGGTTTAAAATTAGTTCATTCTTCACCAACCAAGTCCCTGCCTTCTCCATTTGCGTATCAATTGGTAGCAGTAAAGAATGCATGTCAATATCATTAATTAAAATGGTAATGTCGTCAACGTACAGGAAGGAAGCAACATCAAGACAAAGCGGAAAATCATTCATATAAATTATAAACAAAAACGGACCCAATTTTGATCCCTGATTAACTCCCCTGTTTATAATGAGTGGATCAGAGAGCTGATCATTTACTTTAACCTGTTTACTAAATTCCTCATAGTTTAACCTTTTACTATGTTTCCTGTCCATTAAATATGTTTTAAGCAAATTCAAATCTCTGTCACTAATACCATATTGTTTAGGCTTAGTTGAAAGAATAGTATGAGAGATGGTATCAAAAGCTTTAGTTAAATCCAATAATATTGCTGCACTAAATTTACTCTGCTCAGTATTAGTGAGGATTTCATTCACAACATATTGCAATGCATCCATAGTACCATAACGAGATCTAAAGCCAAACTGATCTTTATTTTATATATTTTCAAAAAAAGGTCTCCACTGTATTCATAGAAAATATTCAAAAATATTCGAAGAAACCGGTACAAGGGCTATAGGACGATAATTATTCGGATCCCTTCTACAGCCCTTTTTATAGATTGGTATTATAATAGAGTCTTTCAAAATATAATGAAAGTAACCTGAGTATGAAATCAAATTATAGAGTCACTTAACGAAACGACCACTAAATCAATAATATGTTTAATGATCATCAAACAAGTAATACAATAAACAATTGTAAAAAACTGTTTTGAAATGAACTCCACATGACTTCAAGTCGTGGGAAATTTGCCTGATCTCCTGTTAATCAACAAAGGATTAGAATGGAAGTCTTTATTACTGCAAAACTGATGTTCAAAGAGTTAATTTCCGTAGAATTAGCATCAAAATAAGTCTACAGATCATTCACATAGTTTCTCTCTCCTTGCAGCAACGACATCGAATTTCAT
Organism: Lepisma saccharinum; assembly: GCA_022664845.1. Lineage (NCBI taxonomy): Eukaryota > Metazoa > Arthropoda > Insecta > Zygentoma > Lepismatidae > Lepisma > Lepisma saccharinum. The sequence continues at coordinate 66,042 of JAGDQP010001176.1, read as the reverse complement.
TACGAAACCCAGTTTGACAAGCTCAAATAAAACATGTTTTCGATTATCGGATTCACCGAAACAGTAGTTTATGTTGAGAAACATGTTATCCCTAAAGGAAATTTCATTATACAACTACTGCAAATGGATATTCTTCCTGTAGCTCTCTCGTTTTGCTAGCAGTCATTACTTAGGATCACAGTGAACAACATGACGATAAAAGTAGCGCGAATGGGTATAGAAGTACGTATTTTTAAATAAAGGATACACTATTGAATCTTCTGTCCATTATTACCTCATAGCAATAATAATAGCCTGACCCAACAGGCATGCGTAACTGAGGGTTTAATGTATATAATCAATGACAATGTTATTAACAAGTTCTAATTTACAGTAAATTGCACAACCAATGCTCATATAGCATTTAATTTGCTTGATTAATATTTCAACTTGTTGAAGTAAAGATAAGGTAATTGAGTTCGATCTTATTTGAAACGATGCCTAGTTTCGCAAATGTTACACAATTACACGAAATAAACTTCCATACAGATGCAAAACACAATAGTAATAGTTGTTTGCTCTTTTGAACGTACCTTAAAGAGATCTTCCTTTGGTTGATATATAGTCGTGTTGAGTTCTTCCCGAATTCAAGGAATTGTTGCTGGGTTATTTAGAACTTGTTCGTAACAATAGCCTACAATGTAAAACGTGTTGTTAAAGCAATTCCATCATACAAGTTGTACAGTTAAGAATTGTGAAAACCTATTTCAAAACGAGCTCCATATGACTTTAAGTCGCGTAAATCTTGACTAATCTTCTGTTAACCAACAAAGAGTTGGAATAGTAATACTTTAACAAGTCTTCATTACTTCAAAATTGATGTTGAAAATAGTTAAACTCTGTAGAATTAGCATTGCAATAAGTCTACACTTCATTCATTTATTTCCTATCATTTTGCAGCAACGACATCAAAATTTCATTAAGAAATCCAGTTTTTCAATTGTTTGGTTTAGTGTAACACAAATAAACCATATTTTCGATTAACAGATTCACCGATACAGTAGTTTACGTTGAGAAACGAGTTATTCCTTATCAAAGTTTCACTATACAGCTACTGCAAATGGATATTCTTCCTGTTGCACTCTAGTTTTGCTGGTAATCATTACTTTAGATCACAGTAAACAACAAGAAGTTAAAAGTAGCGCAAACTGGTATAAAAGTACGTATTTTTAAATAAATGATACAATTTTAAATCTTCCGTCTATTATTATCTGTTTAGTTGTATTATCATTGCAAGATTCTTTCTTCGTCCCGACAGCCATGCGTAACAGAGACTTTAATGTATATAATCAATGACAATGTTATAAACAAGTTCTGATTTTTCATTTCGTTTAATTTATTTCATTTCATTTAATATCCAATAAAAGCAGTACATCCATTAGTAGGTACGTCACATACAATTCTTATTACATGTATAGAAATAATTAACAGAATACCAGAATATTTAAATCCTATAAAATCGTACAAATATGTAAATAATTAAAAAGTTGACATGAGGTAGAAAGAATTCTTAATTCATATAAGGATTATACAACAAATGTAAAAGGGTCAATTTCCATTTGTGTTCATGAAAAGCGTCCATTAAAAATTCCAGCAAACACCAACTACCAAATTAACACACTTGGCCTCCATTGATCCCATTCAATGATTCCTCTTTCAATGTCTACAAGAGAGTTACCATCAATATTAATCAACAATTCCTTCAAGTGTGCTTTAAAATTAGGAAGAGGTGCCTTCTTCATTTCCATTGATAGCATGTTATAAAACTTTATACCAACTGCGGTATATGCATGATTTGAAATACCCAACCTTAAGTGTGGTTGAACCATCAGCTTGTTATACCTAGTATCGTAATTATGGATATTATTACCAGTTGTAAATTTGTTTAAATTTGTTCTTATGTACATAACAGCCAAGTATATATATAGTAACTAGGTACGGTAAGAATTTTTAACATCTTAAAATAACCTTTACATGGCGATTTAGGATGTAAGCCCAGTATAGCGCGAATAGCCCTCTTTGCCACCTAAAAATTTCTTGCATACGAGAGGCACCGCCTCATAAAAGAATACCATAACTTATATGTGAATGAAAAATGCATGATAAGATAAACACAAATACTTAATAGAGAGGCAATTCCTAAGTCTTCTTAACAAGTATAGCTTCTTAGCCAAGCTAGTACTTAAATAATCAATATTAGTATTCCATTTCATGATCTAAATGCACCCCTAAGAGTTTAACCGACATACATAGTAGTAGTCTCCGTTTTAGGGTAAATATACTTTTTGTGGTGTTGTCTTGGTATAAAATTAGTTAATCCTTCACCAACCAAGTCTCTGCCTTCTCCACTTGCGTATCAATTGATAACAGTAAGGAATGGACATCAATATAATTAATTAAAATATTAATGTCATCAGCGTACATGATGGAAGGAACATCAAGACAAAGGGGAAAATTATTCATATAAATTATAAACAAAAACGGACCCAATATTGATCCTTGAGGAATTCCACTGTTTATAATGAGAGGATCAGAGTGCTTATCATTTACTTTAACCCTATGTTTCCTGTCCATTAAATATGTTTTAAGCTCTTGTACCGGTTCTTTCGAAGATTTTTGAATATCTTTTTTAATACAGTGGAGACGTTTTTTTTTGAAAATATATTAAATAATGGTAAATTTGGCTTTAGATCTGGTTAAGGAATGCATTGTCATATGTTGTGAATGAGATCCTCACTAATATGGAGCAGGGTAAATTTACTGCAGCAATATTATTAGATTTAACTACAGCTTTTTATACCATCTCTCATACTATTCTTTTAACTAAGCTCAAACAATATTAGTTATAGAGATTTGAATTTGTTTAAAACATATTTAATGGCCGTTGTGTACATCAGAACAAATTTAAAGAAATTTACAACTGGTAATGATATCCATAATTATGATACTAGGTATAACAGGCTGACTGTTAAACCACACTTAAGGTTGGCTATTTCAAATCATGCATATAAGGCACTTGGTATAAAGTTTTATAACATGCTATCAATGGAAATGAAGATGGCACCGCTTCCTCAATTTAAAGCACACTTAAAGGAACTGTTGATTAATATTGAAGGTGACATTGAAAGAGGAATAATTGAATGGGATCCATGATGGCCAAGTGTGTTAATTTGGTAGTTGGTGTTTGCTGGAATTTTTAATGGATTAATGGAAATGGACACTTTTACCCTTGTATAATCCTTATATGATTTAAGAATTGTTTGTACTTCATGCCAACTTGTTAATTATTTACATATTTGTATGATTGTATAGTATTTAAATATGCTGGTATCCTGTTAATTATTTCTATACATGTAATAATAATTGTATGTGACGTACCTAATAATGGATTTACTGCATGTAATAACTGAAAAGAAATAAATGAAATGAAATGAAATGATTTAAAAGTGTATCCTTTATTTAAAAATAAATACCTTTATACCAGTTCGCGCTACTTTTAACGTCATGTTGTTCTCTGTGATCCTAAGTAATGATTGCTAGCAAAACAAGAGTGCTACAGGAAGAATATGAATTTCCAGTAGTTGTATAATGAAACTTCGATTAGAAATAACATGTTTTTCAATATAAACTACTGTTAAGGTGAATCTGTTAATCGAAAACATGGTTTATTTGAATTTGTCAAAACTAAACAGAATTGTATATCTCGATTTCAAAATGAAATTTGATATCGTTGCTGCAAAAGGAGAGGAAATAAATCAATGAACTGTATACTTATTGCAATGCTAATTCTACAGAGACTAACTCTTTAGAACATCAATTTTGAAGTAACAGAGACTTCTTAAAGTATTACTATTCTAATTATTTGTTGGTTAACAGAATATTAGGGAAGTTCTCCGCGACTTAAAGTCACGTGGAGCCCGTTTTGAAACATAGATTCACTATTCCTTATTGTATAACTTGTGTAATGTAATTGCTTGAACAACAATAGGTTTTTCATTGTTGGCTATTGTTACGAAGAAATTGCAAATCACCCACCAAATTTTTTTTGAATTCGTGAACAACTAAACATAATTTTATGTAAAATAAAGATCTCTTCCAGGTATGTAGAAGAGAGTACAGTACTATTACTATTCTATATTACTCCCGTATGGAGGATTATTTCGTGTAATTGTGTTACATTTGCGATACTAGGCAGTGTTTCAAATAAGATCGAACTCAATTAGCTTTTACTTCAACAAGCTGAAACTTATCTCAACCAAGTTAAATGCTGGTTGAATATTGGTAGTTGTGGAATTTACTGTAAATTATAACTTGTTATTAACATTGCAATATATTATATACATTAAACTCTCTGTTACGTATGCCTGTCGGTCCGAACAAAGATTCTGGCAATGATAAACAGGTAATAATGGAAACAAGATTTAAAAGTGTATCCTTTTTTAAAAAATAGGCAGTTTTATACTAGTTCGTGCAGCTTTCAACGTCATGTTGTTCACTGTGATCCAAAGTAATGATTGCTTGCAAAACAAAAGTGCTACAGGAAGAATATCTATTTATAATAGTAGTATAATGAAACTTAAATTAGGAATAGCATGTTTGTCGACATAAACTACTGTTTTTGGGAATCTGTTAATCGAAAACATGATTTATTTGGAATTGATTAAACTAAAGAGAATTGTCTCTCTGGATTTCCTAATGAAATTCGATGTCTTTGCTTCAAAGGGAGAGGAAATATATGAATGAACTTTAGACTTATTGCAATGCTAGTTCTACAGAAATTAACTCTGGACCATCAATTTTGTAGTAATAAAGACTTGCTAAAATATAAATATTCTAATTCTTTAGTAATTATCCTAAGTAATTATTGCTACTCTAAATTAGAACTTGTTATTAATATTGCAATTGATTATATGCATTAAACTCTCTGTTACGTATAGCTGTCGGGCCGAACAATGCTTCTTGCAATGATAATACAACTAAACAGGTATTAATGGTTAGAAGATTTTAAAGTGTATCCTTTATTTAAAAATACGTACTTTTATACCAGTTCGCGCTACTTTTAACGTCATGTTGTTCATTGTTATCCTAAGTAATTATTGCAGGCAAAACAAGGGTGCTGCCGTAAGAATATCGATTTGGAGTAGTTGTATAACGAAACTTCGATAAGGAAAAACATGTTTCTCAACAGAAACTACTGTTGCGGTGAATCAGTTAATCTAAAACATGGTTAACTTGAATTTGTCTAAACTAAACGGAATTGTATATCTGGATTGCTTAATGAAATTCGATGTCGCTGTTTTATTAAAAAGGATAAATATTAACGAACTCTATACTTATTGCAATGCTTATTCTACATAGGCTAACTCTTTAGAACATCAATTTTGCAGTAATAAAGACTTATTAAAGTATTACTATTCAAATTCCTTGCTGGTTACCATTAGTCAAGCTTTCCGCGTTTTGACGTCATGTGGAGCTCGTTGTGAAACAAAGTTTCACGATTCTTTATTGTATATATTGTGTGATGCAATTGTTTTAAGAACATTACGTTTTTCATTATAAACTATTGTTACGAACAAATTGTAAATCACCCAGCAACTATTATCTGAACTCGTGAACAACTAAACACGATTATACATAAAACAAAGTAATCTGTTCAAGGTACGTCGAACAGAGCAAACTACTATTACTAATGTATATTGCTTCGGTGTGCAAATTTATTTCGTGTAATTGTGTTACATTTCTGAAAATAATCGGCGTTTCAAATAAGATTTAACTCAAATAGCTTTTACTTCAACAAGCTGAAACATATCTCAATCAACCTAAATGCCAATTCAATAATGGTAGTTGTGCAATTTATTGTAAATTAGAATTTGTTAATAATATTGCAATTGATTATATACATTAAACTCTGTTACATATAGCAGTAGGGCCAAACAAAGATTCTTGCAATGATAATACAACTAAACAGGTAATAAAGGATACAAAATCTAAAAGTGTGTCCTTTATTTTAAAATACGTACTTTGATACCAGTTCGCGCTACTTTTAACATCATGTTGTTCACTGTGACCCTAAGTAAAATTGCTAGCAAAACAAGAGTGCTACAGGAAGAATATCCATTTCCAGTAGTTGTATAATGAGACTTCGATTAGGAATAACATATTTCTCAACATAACTACTGTTTCGGTGAATCTGTTAATCGAAAACGTATTTTTTGTTTGAATTTGTCTAAACTAAACAGAATTGTATATCTGGATCTCGTAATGAAATGCGATGTCGTTGCTGCAAAGAGGAGGAAACATATGAATGAACTGTAGACTTATTGCAATTTTAATTCTACAGAGACTAACTGTTTTGAACATCAATTTTGCAGTGATAAAGACTTCTTAAAGTATTACCATTCTAATTTTTTGTTGGTTAGCTGAAGATTATTCAACTTTTCCGCGACTTGAAGTCGTGTTGAACTCGTTTTGAAACAGAATTTCACAATTTTTTATTGTATAACTTCTGTGATGTAATTGATTTAACAACAATACGTTTTTCATTATAGGATATAGTTACCAACAAATTGTAAAACAACCAGCAACAATTGATTGAACTCGTGAACAACTAAACACAATTACATATAAAGCAAAGGAAGATCTCTTCACGGTAAGTAGAAGAGAGGAAACTACTATAACTATTGTATATTGCTTCTGTATAGAAGTTTATTTCGTGTAATTGTGTTACATTTCTGAAACTAGGCAGCGTTTCAAATAAGTTTCAGCTCAATCAGCTTATCTTTACTTCAACAAACTGAAAAGTTCCTCAAGCAAGATAAATGCTAGTTCAATATTGGTATTTGTACAATTTACTGTACATTAGAACTTGTTACTAACATTGCAATTTATTATATACATTAGACTGTCTGTCACGCAAGAATGTTGGGCCGAACAAAGATTCTTGCAATGATAATACAACTAAACACGTAATAATGTACAGAAGATTTAAAAGTGTACCCTTTATTTAAAATACGTACTTTTATACCAGTTCCCGCTACTTTTAACGTCCTGTTGTTACAGGAATCCCAAGTAATGATTGCAAACAAAACAAGAGTTCTACAGGATGAATATCCATTTGCAGTAGCTGTATAATGAGTTTTAGTTGATGAATAACACCGTTCTCTAAAATACTGTTTCAAGGAATCTGTTAATCGAGAACATGGTTTATTTAAATTTGTCTAAGCTAGCCAGAATTGTATAACTGGATGTCGTAATGAAATTCGATCTCTTTCCTTCAATGGACAGGAATTATATGAATGAACTGTAGACTTATTGCAACGCTAATACTACAGAGACTGACTCTTTAGAACATCATTTTTTCAGTACTTTTAAGTATTACTATTTTAATTCATTGTTGGTTAACAGAAGATCGAGCAAGTTTTCCGAGACTTCAAGTCATGTGGAGCTTGTTTTGAAACAGACTTTACAATTTTTTATTGCATAACTTGAGGGATGTAATTGTTTTAACAACAATATGTTTCTCATTGTAGGCTATTGTTACGAACAAATTGTAAATCACCCAGCAACAATTCTTTGAATTTTTGAACAACTAAACACGATTATGTATAAAACAAAAGAAGATCTCTTCAAGGTAAGTAGAAGAAAGCAAACTACTATTACAATTCTATATTGCTTGTGAATGGAAATTTATTTCGTGTAATTGTGTGACATTTGTCAAACTAGAGAGCGTTTCAAATAAGTTCGAACTCAATTAGCTTATCTTTACTTCAACAAGCTGAAACGTTTCTGAAGCAAAATGAATGCTTGTTGAATATTGGTAGTTGTGCAATTTACTGGAAATTACAACTTCTTAATAACATTGCAATTGATTATATACATTAAACTCTCTGTTACGCATGCCTGTTGGGCCGAACAAATCTTTTTGCAATGATAGTACAACGAAAGACGTAATAATGGACAGAATATTCAAAAGTATATACTTTATTGAAAAGTCCGTTCATTTATAAAATTTCGCGCGCCTCATCTGGTTCACTGTGATACTAAATAATGTTTGCTAGCAAAACAAGTGTGCTACAGGAATAATATTCATTTGCAGAAGGTATATAATGAAATTTTGTTTAGGAATAACACTTTTTCTCAGTATATACTACTGTTTCGAGGAATCTGTTATTCGAAAACATGGTTTATTTAAATTTGTCTAAACCAATCACAATATTATAACTGGATTTCGTGATGAAATTCGATCTATTTCCTTCAACGGACATTAAATATATGAATGAAATGTCGACTTATTGCAATGCTAATTCTACAGAGACTAACTGTTTAGAACATCAATTTTGCAATAATAAAGACTTCTTAAAGTATTACTATTCTAATTCTTTGTTGGTTAACATAAGATCAGACAAGTTTTCCTAGACATGAAGTTAGATGAAGCTCGATTTGAAACTGAGTTTACATTTCTTTATTGTTTAATTTGTTTATGTAATTGCTTTAACAATAATACTTTTTTTCTTTGTAGGCTATTATTACGAACAAATTCTAAGACGCCCAGCAGCAATTCTTTGAATTCGTGGACAACTAAACACGATTATATATAAAATAAACGAAGATCTCTTCAAGGTAAGTAGAAGAGAGCAAACTACTATTACTCTTGTATATTGCTTGGGTATTTCGTGTAATTGTGTTATATTTACCAAACTAGAATGCGTTTCAAGTAAGTTCAAAATCCAATAGCTTATCCTTAGTTCAACAAGCTGAAACGTATCTCAAGCAATATAAATTTTAGTGGAATATTAGTAGTTGTGCAATTTATTGTAAATTAGAATTTGTTAATAACATTGCAACTGATTATATACATTAAACTCTATGTTAGGCATGCCTGTCGGGCCGAACCAAGATTCTTGTAATGATAATACAACTAAACACATAATAATGGACAGAAGATTTAAAAGTGTATCCTTTATTTAATAATACGTACTTTTATGATAGTTCGCGATACCTATTTATTTATTTATAAATACATCTTATAACAACATTGTTGCATTTGATGTCGTCATATCATAGAAATGTACATATAGATATAAGGTATGGTGAAAAGATATTGAAAAGATGGTGAAAAGGTATGTGCAGTGAGTTGTTTAATGTTTGACTTGATATTCATTGGAATTTAGCTGCGAATCGTTACGTGAAGTTGACAGCAATTGATACTAACTATTTCTGTGTTTCGGTAAACCTATCGTATTGACTGATGTGTTTTTTATTAGATTAGATCGGTTCATAAATCCGTAGACCAGTGGTAGGATTCTTTCGCCAGCTGAGAATTGTTAACTTGGGAAAGGAACTATATATGTTGAATTTCTGGTTATTCCTGCGTTGACATATGAAGTGACTACAGCATGTGATTGGTGTGAATAAATATTATTTGCATTTGTGCGTTATGACACTACGTTGGATTGAGTTTCGACCGTCATTCGTTTGTGTTCGTTCGTCTTTATTTCAGGAATTGCGATTCCAGACTACAGGTGTGGGCCCTACTAAGGTAAAGGTAAAACATGGTCTTTTGCCGCCCTGTAGACTTCGAAGTGAGTAAAGACACAGTATGAGACACATATGAGTCGTTATGCGTATCATCGTTTGAGATTATTTCCCAAGTAAAGATTCACGTTTTTCTTTCTTAATCTGTCGCTAATCTGAACCAGCTGGTATTTCAGATTATGAACTGACGATCTAATTAAATGATTGGAGGTGTTGCCTTACTGGCATTTCCTCCCTCGATCTAAATTATTTTTTTTACAGTGATCACAAGGATCTGAAATCCTCTTTCCCAGATATTCTTAAATCTGGAATGCATTTCTGCGCCGCTCGTCTGGGGTGTAGAAAATGTTTGGAGCTAGTGGTTAGGTTAGATGCGTTACGTGGGTACTCTAGGCTCCTGGTGACCCTATTTGTCTGTGTGATCCTCTTTTGGGATCCTGGGTTGGGGACGTTGCAGTATTCTCTATTTATCGTTCTCCTAATATTAAAGCTGATGTCTTTTTTGATAAACTGGAAGATCTCAATAAGATCTGAATTTATCTTAGTAGGGGACATACACATTGATATACTTAAATTCTACTCTGTTAATGTTCATAAATTCAAAAATATTCTTACCTCCTTGGATCGGTCTTACTTCAATTGCTTACCGACAAGAAAATTAACTTGTCTTGATAATGTCATTGCTATTCCAATTCCAAAAAGTTGTGCTGCGGAACTGTCACTCCAGGTATTTCTGACCATTTGGGAGTCTGGACAATTTATACTTTTCCACGTAAACCCTACCCGAGAACTCACAATGATAGTGATAATTCCACCAAAATACGTTCTCTACGTATTAAAAATACAATGAATTTGCGGAATTATCTGCTCGCGGCCGACCTTGGTGCTTTGTCAGGTTCTGGAAAAAATATCGATTCTGCTTGGGTAATATTTACCAATATTCTACAAGAAGCTATAAAGGTATGCTGTCCTTTGAAGGATAAACCGAAGCTTGTTAAAAGGGATAGAACACACTTCCCCTGGTTTACTCAGGCATTTCGTTATTATAAAAACAAAGTACTATTCTGGTATTCTAGAAAAAAAATTGAAGATCGAAGGGCCCTACTTATATATAATATGTTAAAGAAAAAATACAGACAGATGTTGATGAAAGCAAACATTGATTATAATAATGAGCTAATCATAAAATCTCACAAAAAATTAATAATGCATGGCCAATCATAAGAGGACAGTCTTCTAAAATAAAAAATAGACCCTTAACAAAAATTTCCCCTGATAAATTTAATAATTATTTTGTAAATTGTATTCCTACTCTTACAAATATTAATTCGCATCTCAATTCTTACAATACGTTTAATCGCAAATTTTAAAATATACCAATTTCAGCCTTCAGCCTGTGTCTTCTGCAGATATAATACTTCAAGTAAAAAGTTGAAGTGTGTATTTTCTGAGGATATATATGGATTATCCTCTTTTCTGCTGAAACATATAATTAACATAATATTTTTTCCTTTGAGTGACTTGATTAAGATCGGAATGTTAGATGGTTTATTTCCTGATATCTTGAAAAATACTATTACTATTCCGATCCATTCGAAAGGTGATAAGACGATCCTACTAATTTTCGGCCTATTGCTCTGGTTCCAGTAATTTAAAAAAATGAATACTTAATATATAATCAGTTACATACTTACATTGAAAAGAATGAAATATTAAATGATTGTCAGTTTGGTTTTAGATCTGGTCTTGCTACTATTGACGCTATTGAAAGAGTGGTTAATATAATATATAATAATTTTGAATTGAGAAATATAACTTTTGTCTCTTTTCTGGATTTAAATAATGCTTTTGACTCATTATCTCATACAATTTAGCAATGAATTTTTATGTATTGAGAAAGTTAAAATATTGTATATCATTTCATTATTTGAGATTAGCTTTTCATGCTTATTATCAATCCCATATTAATTACGGAATACTTTTTTGGGGTGGAGCTCCTAGATGAAACGAGATTTTCCTGTGGCAGAAAACGGCTATTAGATTAATTATGGGACTTAACATGCCTTCATGCCCCATTTTAATATTATACCGGATCCCAATTGCACAGTTATAATTCGTGAAACAAGAACATACTGAAACTACCAAAAGTTAGACTAACGAAAACTTATCAGAGTTATCTGGTACAAGGTATGAATTTTTTAATCTTCTCCCCAATGAAATTAGGAATTTCACTCTCGTCAAATTCAAACATACGGTAGAAAATTCAATGTGAAGGATATTCGTGGACTGAGACCCAGGAATCCTTAAATTATTTTCACTTTTTACCCTATATGTCAAATGTACACAGATAATATTTTACGAATGCTTTTTCTACTTCTTGGTAAAGTGTGCATGTATATGTTATTTTGTATGTTGTTGTTTTTTAGTTTGTATTACTATTTGACTATATCATCTGCAACTTGTTGTCATTGATGTGATATAAATAAAGAATAAATAGATCAAAGTTAGAGGAAAGTTGAGAGGAAATACCTGAAGTTCAAATCCACAGAGAATTTACTGCGGTAGACTTTACAAGTTTCCCTGAATCTTCCAACCGAGGTAGATTTCCTGCTTTTCCATCATGCTTTTGAGGGATGCCCTGTAATACTCTTAAAATGTTTTCACAAACACATACCTTCCCTAGAGCATTTAGATATAAACACTGCCGTGTGTGAAATCTTCTTCCAATATTACCTACATCAACAGCAAATCAATTTGGAGAAATAAATAATTTTAAAATTTCACAATTAACCTTTCTTACTTCTACATTTATAGGAGACCATATCGGAAGATCATAACTTATTGGGAGGGTACACACTACTGTAAATGAATAAGTGCTCGAAGCAACATAACCCTTAAGTAATCTGAGGAATTTTTTGAATCATTGCAATAGGTATCATTAGATCCTGCAATAAAAAAAGTTACAGTGTCAGTTTCAGATAAAGTATCTTAGTTCATAATATCAGAAAAGATCTCATTGGACTTTGCACCAGGTTTAATAATCCCCAATACCTTATGTGCACTCTTAGAAGTTAAAAATCACAGAAATCGTATGGATTCACACAATGTTCCTAATTTTAGAGAAATTCAAATAATCGTTGCTGAACGATAAACACATTGCTAGAAATAATAGTTTATAATGGAAAGGGTGTTTCTGTTTAACGCAATTATATTGCACAATTGATAAAAACCTATACTCAATCTGTTTCTCACTTGTTTTACAACCGATCGTCCTATACGACTCCAGTGAACGCCATCACGTAACAAGGATTCTGAAACTTTTTAAATATACGTTTTCTTAAATAAATGAGTGTGCTTTAAACTTATTGGTTCAATAGTCAGTTGTTTCACTATAATAAGTTTGAAACATTTATGTTCGACCCGACAAGCATTTGCAATATACGTTTTGATCGTTCTAAGCACTTATTATCTTTCCTTTCGTATTTACTTGTTCTAATCTACAATAAATTTCAAAACTATGAATGTTCAACTAGCATACGATGTATTAAAGGCTAATCAACTACAAGATGATTTTGTTTCGGTGAATATCGAAAACACAAAAAGTAACCTTAAATACACTAATAATATACTCAAATAACATTAGTGTTTCTTTTGTTACTTACGTTTCTGAGTTATTCGACCGTTTCATATAATCCTGTTTTGTTGTATACATATCCAAAGAATCGTTGCCGGTTATTGTCAATTTGGCTCGTAATAATGTCCTACAATGAAATGAATGCTTATTGCTGGTTAACGCATTTAATATTACCCAAGTTATACATTAAGTATTGCGGAACTGCTTGCTTTGGAGACGTATACGTCATCGCCTCGCGCTGGTATTGCCTGATCATGTAACAACCAACATAAAACACCACAAGCTTTATAATACTTGTAATTCACTAAAACTTCATTAGTGCTGCAATACAGATGTTTTCTATGGTTATACGCCGTAGTATGTTCATCGGAAATCCCTAAAGTTAATTTATTTCTTTCGCAGTGTAGATGTTCAAGTAAGATCTTGTTAAAAAGTCAAGACGGTTATCACGTAGGTAAATTGCATAGATTGAGTAATATTCAAATTAAAACGATACTTTTATCATTTAACTCTCTTCTTTGCTTGTTTAGTTGGAACAGCATTTGTTCCATTCGACGTGCATTCAATACAAAATTTTGCATGTAGATATTGTCAAAGTTAATTCATTGTAGTTATCTACACTATATGTGTTATTGTTCACTATTAATCGCCAAACAATAAATATTAAACTCATATGAATATCTTACTATTTATGTCACATCATGTTGAACTTCGAATGTCAAAAACCCACTTTGTATCAAGTAAGTACACTCAATTATGAAGACAGAGACTGAAATTAAAGATATAAATCATTGGTACGTCTCAAATACACTCTAACAACATTAGTTTGGCATTTTTCGTAGTTTTGTTCCACAGAAATAGTATGAATTCATACAATACCCCTAGTTTTAAACAAATTCATATAATCGTTGCCGAAAGATAAACTGATTGCTAGAAACAATAGTTTATATTGAAAAGAGTGTTATGGTTAAGAGTGTTATGTGTTATGTTATGTGTTTATACTACACAATTGCCACAAACATATATTCAATCTGTATCTCACTTGTTTTACAACCAATCCTCCTATACGACTGCAGTGAACGATATCACGTAACAAAGATTTTAAAATTTTCTAAATATACGTATTCTTAAATAAAAGAGTGGGCTTTAAACTTGTTTGTTCAATAGTCACTAGTTAGAACGTTGGAAAATAATATGATAGTAGTCTGTGATGGAGGTCCATAATCAAAGGAAAATAAAAAATAACCCCCAAATAATAATTTTCTATCGGGAGAAAAATAAGTAAAAGAAACAAATTTATTGTAATTAAAAAATCTCTAAAGGTATGGTCTAGAATTAGAAACGCAACATTACTTCCAATTCCTTAACTAAGCTTGGAGACCCAATGTCTCCTACAGGAGACACCAATATTTGCAACACTATTTTGCCTACTTGCCATTATGTTTTCCAAATTTCAATTATTTGTTAAAAATCTCCAAATATTTAACTTCAAATTCATTAACAAATCACATAATGGTAGACGAAATAATAATTTGAAAACAATATCCTCATTTTCTGGACGACAAAAACTGTTGTCTTCTCGAAAAGTCAAATTCTCACTACGCTCCTTCAGACCATAATAACTCAAACATCACCAAACCTTTTTTTTTTTTAGTTAACTTGAACCTTGATCTAAAAATAGGACCAGCTAATAACAGAAATCATCATTGCGCTTTCACATAATAATTATTTGTCATTGTTGTGTTTCATGTCGCCTCAAGGAGACGCTGGGAATAAAGGTGTTAAAGAATTTTTTTTTTTTTTCTGGGACCAAGGAGGCTAAATGCATGGCAAAGGTATTTGGTATTTGCCTTATCGCAATTGAGCGTGACGATGATTTCACGTTAAGTAATGGTTGATTGTGATGGGTTTTGTGTTGAGAGATGTGTAATTAAATGTTAAAGATTACTACGTTATCTTAATCATTATATTTGAATTTTAAATTATACACACACACACACACATATATTATTACTAATTCTTATTTTCTTATCAATGATTAATTACTTATTTTATCTAATATATTAAATACTTTTCTTTCTTAATTACTAAATGATTTAGCAGCCTTTTATGATTTTTCTTTGGTGTTTTGCGGTGCTAAGTCTGGCTCGTATGTGGGATATGTTAGTATATACAGTTTTGTAGAGAAGAAATTCAATGAATGGAGAAAAGTCTTCTCCCTTCATTTCATTTCTTTTTCCTGGCCCTGAGAGGAATGTAACAGCCTAGTTGCTGTTCAATTTTTATTTTCTTCCCCTTTTATTTTCTTAGTATGTTCTTTTTCCTTTCTGTGTGTTCTCCTTAGCTCATTCTCTTTGTTTAGTTTTAGTCACGCTTTGAGTGTGTTTCGTTTTATTCTTTGCTTTGGTTTTCAGTCGTTATCTATCCAGGTTTTCGTTAGTCACGCAGCATCGACTTGGTTCTAGTGCTTGTTTTTGATTGGATCCTAGTCAATGCTTGGCTCCATGTCTCTTGCTGATTTGTGTGAATCAGCCTTCTTCTCCGTTTGATTGGAGAACTGCTCTCCCCGCCATGTTAGTTTCAGTTCCAATTTTTTCGACCATCAGGACAAATGTCTGAACTTCCAGTCATTTTGCTTTTCCGGAGCCCTAACTACGAATGGTAACTATAAATGCCAAATTTAGTATCTAGAAGAATATTTCGACTGATTTCGTCCAATCCGGTGAATTATATAGTAATCGTTGTAAGAAGAAAATAATTGATACAAGTGCTAATAAGGCAGTACATCTCGACAGCGTTAATTCCAAATTTCACGTCAATAAAATTATCATTCTTTTATTTTGAGATTATTTGTCATAATGGGTAACATGTTCTAAATTTCAGTTTGGGGCCGCTATTGACCGAATTTCTGCATTTTAAATATCGGAGCTTTGGATTCTAATAATCATATGCCTACGTTTTCGTCTCCAGTTTCCAAATCCTTTTACAATTCCCGGTTAGCAATGTTAACAGCTACCGTATATCACCATTATTAGTCAAATTAGCGACACATTTGTTCTTCCATTCTTGCGTAATGTTTTCCGAAAAATTTTGACTTTAATTGTAAAATCTGATAATTCGACATGATTAGCTAATCTTGGTTTCAACTCCAGCTACTATTCTCCGTTAAATAGTCACATTTTATAACGTTATATTTGCTTAGTCAAGATTTATTCAGAACGTCAATTGTGTAACGTAGTAATAATATGTAATAACGTCACGCCTAATAAGGCCACTTGTTTCTTTCGTTAAGGTGTATTTTAGACAATAACTTCCTTTTTGTAAGTAACTATGAGGTAAAACTTTTCCAAATTGAACAACGATGTATTTGGAATAACCTGTAAAAATTTCAGAGAAATTTATTAATTATTATGGAAATAATGGACATTTATATCTGATAAACCAACTTTCGTTTCGGCTTAATTAATTCAATGTATACTAGATAGACGATACAAACTTGTTTGCTTCATACAGCACAATATTAATTCTTTTTTGATTTTTATGAAATTACAAATTCCGAAGTTTACATTATGTAAATTCAAATTAATAAATTGAAATTTTGAATTTTTTTATTTCTTCGAACAATCTTGTGTTTCTGTTCAATGAACGTAGTATGGAAAACCTCTCCATTAACCAGGTACGAATTAAGGCATTAGTTGATAATCCATATTCAGTGTATAATAATATTCAATATTTATTGAATGTTTGATATGTTATTTATCTTAATTTAATTACGAATCATTAAATGAAGTTTGACAGTCGATACTAAATTATTTCTCTGTTTCGGTAAACTTATCATTTGAGTGATACGTTTTCTAATAAGATTAGGCTTGTTCATAAATCCGTAGGCCAGTCGTAGTATTCTTTCGCCAGCTGAGATGTGAAAACTTGGCAAAGGAACTATATATGGAATTACTGCTTATTCTGCGTTGATATATGAAGTGACGCCAGTATGTGATTTAAGTGAATTGATATTATTTGCATTTTAGCGTTATAGCAAGACGTTTAGATCGAGTTGTGACCGTCATTCATTGTGTTCGTCGTCTTTATTTCAGGAATTGCGATTCCAGAATACAGGTGTGGCCTCTACTAAGGTAAATTTGAGACATAGCCTTTTGCCACCCTGTAGACATCGAAGTGAGTAAAGACGTAGTATGAGTCACATATGAATAGTTGTGCGTATGATCGTTTGAAATTATTCCCAGGTGTGGATTTGCGTTTTCCTTTCTTAATCTATCGCTAATCTGAACCAGCTCGTACTTCAGAGTATAAACCGACGATCTAGTTAAAATGATTGGGGGTGTCGCCTTATCGGTATTTCCTCCCTCGTTCTAAATTACTGTTTTTTCTAGCTGCGATCACAAGGATCTGGAATCCTCTTTCCCAGATATTCTTAAATCTGGAAGACATTTCTGCACCGCTCGTCTGGGGTGTAGAAAATGTTTGAAGCTAGAGTTTAGGTTAGATACATTGCGTGGGTAATCTAAGCTCCTGGCGACCCTATTTATATTCCTGGATTGCTTTGGTGTTGCAGTTTTGACTTCACCCAGCCAGGAATTGTGTGTGTGATCTTGGTGATCAAGGGCTTGGTGGTGGCGGAACACCTTTCTAGTTATGTCACATCATGATGAACTTCGAATATCAAAAACCCACTTTGTATCAAGCAAGAACACTTAATTATGAAAGACGAAGACTGAAATTAAAGATATAAAACATTGTTACGTTTCAGATAATTTATATTAGTTTGGCGTTATTCGCAGCTTCGTTCCACAGAAATCGTACGGATTCACACAATACTCCTAGTTTTAGATAAATACAAAGAATCGTTGCTGAAACACATTGATAAAGACATTGCTAGAAACAATAATCCATAATCGAAAGGGTGTTTAAAGGAATTATATTACACAATTGCTAAAAACCTATACTCAATCTGTATCTCACTTGTTGTACAACCGATCGTCCTATACGACTGCAGTGAACGATATTACGTAACAAAGCTACTGACAAATTTTTAATAGACGTATTATTAATAAAAAAGAGTACGCTTTAAACTTGTTAGTTCAATAGTCACTAGTTTCACTAAATTGACTTTGGAACATTCTTTGTTCGACTCGACTAGAATTTGTAACATAGGTTTTGAACGTTCTAATCACTTGCTATCTTTGCTTTGGTATTTACGTGTTCTAATCTAGAATAGAATTCAAAACTATGAATGTTCAACTAACATACTCTTGTTCGCAATTTGAGCCAAAATATTGAATAAACGATGTTATAAAGGCTAATCTACTACAATAGCATTTTGTTTTGGTAAAAAAACGAAATTACAAGAAATAAGCTTTAATACAGTAATAATATACTACAATAACATTAGTTTTGCTTTTGTTACTTACATTTCAGAGTAATTCGACGTTGCTTTTCTTACTTACATTTGAGAGAAATTAGACCGTTTGGTATCATCTTGTTTATTCGCCTACATATCCAAAGAATCGTTGCCCGGTAATTGACAATTTTGCTCGTAACAATGGCCTAAAATGAAATGTTTTTATTTTCCATCGTTTCACATCTTAGATATTTTGGTTTCGTCATACTCCTAAAATAATATAATATACAGTTAAAATTTGATTAGGACTGGTACTTTGGTGTGCATAAAAATACAGACACAGCGTCATTTAGAATATAGATTAAAATGTAGTTAACACTATAGAAGATATATACTAATGTAGAATAATTTTATACATAAATAAATATAAAGTGTATAGACCTTAAAATTTATGCTCTTTTGATAACATCGTTTCGATTTCTTTTAAGATTATAAGCGGTATATTCTTTCCAAAATTTCTCTAACTTCAAGTTGAAATTTTGTTTTTCCAGTATTTTAATATTTGCGGGTAATCTATTATATAGCCCCATTCCCACTTGTTCATAACTTTTTGTGTTACCTTTAGTCTACATTTTGGAATATTTAGTTTTTGACATTGTCTAGTCTAATGTGATTGCACTTCCATTCTCGCTTCATAACTATTAATATTTTCTTTTATAAATTTCATGCATTGATATACATACATGTTTTGTTAGAGTCATTATTCTGAGGTATTTAAATGCATCTCTTCAATTATCAGTAGGCTGTAAGTCGGATGATTCTCTCTTATTGCTGTTTTTTGTATAATAAATACACTCTTCGAAAAATTTGAATTATCCCATAATATCAGTCCATATGAGATTATGGAATGAAAGAAAGAAACAATCAATGTTTTGGAACCATATACTTAAGCCTACGCATTAAATGTATGACCTTATTCAATTTTCTACATATATTGTTTGTGTGCGTTGACCAGTTAAGTATTGAATTCAACAAATTAACTGCATCTCTTCCATTCTTGTTCTTCCTACCATTTAATAGAGAAAAGAATATTTTCTCAGATTTATTTTCATTTAATATAAGACCATTTCTATCGAACAAATATTTAGCTATCTTTAAGTTAGCCTCACTCACCGTTTTAAGATCATTAATGTTATCCCCTTTTTCTATAAATGTTGTATGGTCAGCATACATAACAACCTTAGGGACAACTTCTGTTGCCAGGTCATTCACATAAATCACAAACAGCAATGGCCCCAACGCTGATCCCTGGCGTACCCGTTGATAGATCCTGCGTCTACTATATAGATGATTACCCACTTTAACATATTGCAACCCATTGACCAAATATGATTCAAAAAGATTTAGCCCGTTATTAGTAATACCATATGCTTTCATCCTTTCGATTAATATCTTATGAGGTACTGAGTCGAACGCCTTACTTAAATCTACCAAAGTTAAGCATGTAATTTTCTTACTTTCATACCCATTTAGTATCTCAGAAGTAATGCTCTCTAAGGTAGACATGGTGGAGAAACCACTGCTAAAACCAAATTGGTTATTACAAAGTAATTTATTATTCTGAAAAAAAGATGTCACCTGTTCCCTAATAAAATATTCAATTATTTTAGAAAAAACTGACACAAGATATATTGATCTGTAATTAGCAAGGTCATTAATTCTTCCCTTCTTCTTATATATCGGGACAACCAGAGCACATTTAAGACGATCAGGAAAACGACAAATTTATGAGATACAACAAAGGTTCTATTACTAGATCTATAATAATCTTAATCAGAAAATTGATATACCAAAATTATGCTCGCTTTTTAAGTTACTCAGAGATCTAATTACTTTCATAATTCTAACACTTGTTACAAAACTCCACTGAGTTAACACTTTCTTGGTGCCACTTGGATTTTGTGCTCATTTAACAGGTTACTATCTGTGAACACCTTTTTTTTTCTGATGAAAAATTCATTAAATTGATCCGGAGTTATTTTACCACTTCCGTCGTTATATACTTTGGTGTTCTTCGTATCGTTGATAATAGACAAAACAGTTTTTGTTTTGTGGGTTGAATTGAATATTTTGCCTGCTATAAAATCACACATAACATCTTTAAGTGTTTTTCTATACTTCTTTTTAGTATTTTTATATGCAGTTATTTTTTACGATTTTTAAATCCAGCATATAATGTTTGTACCTTATTTCTAAGCTCCTTGAGTTTATAATTAAACCAAGGACATTTATCCTGTCTCGAAATATTTCGCAAATATTATTGGACATGTGTTACTTAAAATTTGGCTAATAGTATCCGTAAATTTATACCATGCATTATCTGCTGAATCGGAACTTACTATTATATCCATCATAGTTTTAGTGTTTATTCTATTTTTAGCAACAACAAGTTCTGTCGTTTGTAGTTTCTTATATATATATATATTGTTCATCAGAGTTTAGCGGTTTTCCGGAGCACGTTATTCCAAGTATTAGAGCACGATGATCCGATACTTCATATGGAGTGACTGCACATATTAAACTTGAATCTGATATATTAGTTATTACATAGTATAAACATACGTTTAGTTTGGTTGGTAAATTGCTAATTATATTGTAGCCATACGACAAAAAAATTGTTTAAATCAATGCTCTCTTTACTATTCTTAATTATATCTACATTAGTATCCCTAACAAAAACTATTTAATATTTTTTTGTATTTATGCAAATTTAACAACAGTTTTTAACATTGCTCTAGAGATTAATTTCAAAATCCATCGATTTATCAACCAAAACTGCCACTCCACCATGTTTATATATTTTCCTACAAAAACTAGTCAAAAGCCTAAACTTTATTGGTATATAATATGCTAGTTCATCATCACTCAGTCAATGTTCATTTATATATATAATGTGACATGAATAATTCGGTATCAATAGTTCGAACAATTCATTTTTATTCCTTAGTGACTGTAGATGTATGTGCAGTATTGTGAGACACATTTGATTTTTCATTGGACTACTAGTATTTGAATCGAAACAAGATGACTGAGATAACGACAAATTTGCATCATTGTAATTTTCATAAGAGGCAGACGTATAAACTAATTGTTGTAGTTATGAATTTCTGATCTTAGTGCAAATTTCATGTTATGATCCTTAACATATATGATACTCTATTATAGGAACATACCATAGACTGTTAAAATACCGAACTCAACAAAATTACTACGATAGGATTCCACATGATCCAAATCGGCGGCACATCTAACAGCAGCCTTTTGTAAAAGTAATACATTTCTAGCTCCTGTAGAATTTCCCCAGAAGATAACACCATATGAGAACAAGGAATGAAAGAACGCAAAATATACCTGTATTAGCCAATTTTTAGGAATTAAAATTTCAATCTTCTTAACATAAATAATACCTTAGAAAGTTTTTTACATAAAATACTACTATGAATTTTCCAGTCCAGTTTCATGTCCAAGTGTAAACTCAATAACTTAACTGTCTTTCTTACTAAAAGAACATATATTATTTAAAAATGAAAAATACATAATCTCAGTCTTTCTGTCGTTCAGCGATAAGTGATTATGTGAGAACCATTTAGAAGCGTTCTTGAAATTGGAATCATTCAGAACTTGCAAGGTGAAAGGATTATTACCAGTGGATATGAAAGTTGTGTCATCAGCATAAAGGACCGATTTAAGGTCAGTAAAATAAGGGAGATCATTAATGTATATTACAAACAATAACGGACCCAAAACCGAGCCCTGTGGAACACCTGTAGAAATATTCTTTTTAACAGATACATTTTGACCAACCTTAACATATTGAGAACGGTTATATAGGTAGGAAGATAAGAGCTTTATAGCAGTACCACTGATACCATAATGTGCGAGTTTATCAATTAAAATTTTATGAGATATGGAGTCGAATTCTCTACTCAAATCCACGATGGTAAGACAAGTAATTTTCTTGTTCTCAAAACCTTCAATTATATCTGTAATAACAGAGTCCAGAGTACTCATAGTAGACAACCCTTCTCTGAAACCAAATTGGTTTGGATTCAAAAGATTACCGGCTACAAAAAATAATGTTAGTTGTTGTTTTATAAAAAATTCCAAAAGTGTAGAAAATATTGGAGGTAAAGAGATGGGCCTATAATTAGAAGGGTTGCGGATATCACTATTGTTCTTATATATTGGTATGACCACAGAAGATTTCAGGCAGTCCGGGAAGACTCCTTCACTTACGAACCAATTAATGAAATACAAAAGAGACTCCAATAGGTAGTCAACAATTTGTTTCACTAAGAAGTTAGAGATTCCAAACATGTCCTCACTCCTAGAGTTCTTGAAAGATCTTATCACTTTTACCAGATCATTTGCTCTAATTAAGTTGAAATGGTTAAAAATTGATTTTTTTAACAGGTAAATTGATTTGTATATCATCAAGGTTAATATTTGTTGCATTAATATTGTGTGTTATCTTCAGGATGCCATCAAGAAAAAAGTCATTAAACTGATCAGGAGTAATCTTAGATTCATTTGTATTATGTTCATTAGGTATTTTTCACTTTGTTTATAATGGACCAAGCCATTTTAGGTTTATTACTAGCCAAAAAAATGTATGCATAGTAAACTTTATTTTTTGCCTTTTTAAGGGCTTTACGATACTCATTTCTTGCCTCTCTATACAATTATCGCTGAGTATCGGTAGAGCTATTTGACTACAATGAACGTACTTTTTGTCTCATGTTACGCAAATTGTCTGTGAACCAGGACCCGTGTAAACCTTTTTTACGAGAGGATTTAATTTTGGTACAACAGGAGTCAATGAGTTTTGCCAATAAATTTAAGAATAGAGACCAAGCAGCTTCAACTAATTACAATCTATAAATATTTCAGAAAAAATTGTCTATTGTAGACGATTAATAAGTAATTGTATATTTCTGGAACCAAGACTCCTTACATAAAATAATTGAGTTAATTCAGATTCTAAGCAACCAGAGCTAACTATTAACAATAATAGACCACGATGGTCAGAAATATCAAAATCAGTCACTCCACATACAAATTCAACCTTATCCGAGTTTGTAATAACAGTATCAAGGCAAGCATCAAGTCTTGTAGGTAGGTCATTTAAAATTTTTAAACCATGCGGTGAGATATAGTTACAAAATAAGGCACACTCTGGAGGATCCTTAGACAAATCAACATTAAAATCACCTTTTAAATATAATTTAAATTTCTGGAACTTATTTAGGCGAGTAATCAGACTAACCATATGTATTATAGATCGATGTAACGACACATTTGGAAGACAATAGACACTAACTATTATAATTTTGAAATCAGGAATACTTATGCCAACCGTTTCAAATTCCATTTCTGTAGATAATATGGATAAATCAAGAAATTTAATATTGCATCTAAAGTTATGTTTAATCAAGATACCAACTCCACCGTGCTTCGAAGATTGCCTACAGAAATAAGGGCCTAATCTGTAATTTTCAGGAATGTAATTGTGAATTTCATCAGTCAACAGCCAGTGTTCATTTAAACACACGATGTGAACAGAATACACTAATAACAGAGATTCAGATAATTCATATTTATTTCTCATGGATTGCATATTGACATGCATGATAGAAATATAGGATTTATTATCATGTCTGCTCTTGTATAGCTTAGGATAAATGCACTTATTTAAAATTGTACAATTTTATTTCAAATCATTAAGAGTGGCTGTAGTAAATAAAAGATTCCTTGCAACGTCTGAGTCCCTGCAAGCAGGGACATCATCTACTTTTCCTGTTCAGACATACCAAAACCAGTTGATTCTTATGTATACTTAGAATTGCCTTTTCTGAACAAAATATTATAAATCTCGTTAGATGTACTGAAATCAACAACGTGGGAAGTGCGTTCTAGTAAACACTTATTAAAATTTTTCCATTATCATATTACTCACAACCCATTTACCATAATAGTTTAGATGCATGCCATGAACTGTATAGAATCTTTTACCAATGTTATGTATATCACCCAGAGTTACATTTACAAAATTATTACATAATTCGTACAATGCAGAATTTACTCTACATATTTCTAGAATAACCCATGACCAAGAAGGAGGGTCGAATAAATTAGAAAGATTGAATACCAATACAGTCGTGTGTAACAGATTATCCATTAGTTAGCGCAGATTTGACATGAATCTGTTCTTCATTACATGCAACATCGTTAGAACCAGCTAAAATAACAATTAAGTCATTTTTACCATATTTGCTGCAGTTTTTTTAACTAAGTGTATTCCAGAGAACTTAGCTCCAGGCTCAAACCAAAATCTGTAATATCACGTGATGAATCTATTAGAATGCTTGATGAACTGAAAGCAATAATGAGAGTTCAAGATACTTTATCGTGCGAAGCATCAAATGATGTTGATGATCATACTCACGATGAATGTAAAGAGAAGTTAGAAACGAAATTGTAATCAACTATAAACAATTTTGATAAATCTACTCAGGTAGATTTAAACGAGGTAGTGTGTGGCAAGTGTATCACGGAAAATTGCACACAAACTGATTTAATTTGTCAGTGTCCAACAGTTCAGGACTTATCCGCAAAATGTGATTACATCGATAAAAACAATTTGATTAGGGAAATTGCTCAAACTAACGAACATTTGTTAAAAGAAAAAACGCTCATACAGAGTTTATTTAATTAAATAATGAAGTAATAGAAACCATACTAACACAAATTGATCAAATAATGAAAAAGATAAAAGAATTTGACGACTTCATTAGGAGCAACGAAATTGGGGATGCTTCTAGCGATCACGTAAACCATTATATAGCAAAAAGGTGTATCAAAAAAGATAACAGCTCAAGTGTTGGACGTGTACAAATTAGAGGTAAAAATTGTGTTGCTCCCTCGCAAATTGATCAAGTAAAGCTAAATATATTAGCAGACAGCCATGGTAAAGTATGTCCCAGAGTTTAAATCAGTAAAATGTTATGGGGTTAATTGAGCAAAATGGAAGTTCAAATGAGATTTTAGGTACTGACTCGCTTATAAATAGAGCGGAAAGTAAACATCAAAATGGGCTTGTATTAACGGTGCTAATGGTTAGTGCAAATGATATTTATCATAATGACACGAAATCTTTTCTAAGATCGTTAAAGATGTACTTCGTTCGTCATGTTTATGATAAGATAATTTTGTGTACTATTCCAACACGATATGATCTGCCGTATTGGTCGGCCGTAAATCTGGAAATAAGAACGGTTAATTGCAAAATTAAAAGTTTAATGAAGAGATTTAATTACCCATATGTGATTGATATTGAGGGATTGGGCATAAGATTTCATACAAGTCATGGTATGCATCTGAATAGCTTGGGTAAGAAAGATATATATGCGAACGTTTAATCATAAAAGTTCGTCAAATAGAGTCGAAATTTCAAAACACCAGACAATCAACCATACCTTTAAAGTGGACAAATCAGGGAAACTTAACAGTCAATCTGCAGTGAATACACCCCAGATTCTCGAATCGAAAATAGTCCCAAATCCCGAATCAATGATGTTCATTGCATATCACATTAAAGAGGTTTGAAATATAATGAAACTGAAAAATATTCTCAAAAGTTTGTAATGACAATATTGCATTTAAATGTTCAGTAAATTAGGAATAAGCTAGGATAAATTGAGTTACTCTTGAGTGAATTACCAGTTTAAATATTGGCCTTGAACGAACATTGGTTGAATGAACTCAGCTGAGATGCTCATGTATGTTCTTTATAATTACAAAATACTTAACTATTTCTGTAGACCGAACCATGATTATGGTGGGGTTATGGTTTACTTAGGTGGACCTAGAACTCTCGTATGATAATATTGACTTCTCAATGCTGTTTACATCGAAGGACTTTGAGGTTGTAGATACACTCTTCACAGTATAAAATTAATATTAATAATATTATATCGTATCCCAGATTCAAATATTGAAAAATATGTTGATAAAATGAAGGATTGTTTCACGATACTCCGAACACGAAATTATTATTGTCGGTGATATAAATATTAATGTATATAAAGTTGAAACACCAAATGTAAAAAAAACTCGAAGATGTACTAAATTCGCTAAATTGGTCATATAGAAATAATTTACCTTCACGTAAGCCTGCTTGCTTGGAAAACCTAATTGTACCTAAAGAATCTAAAGAGGTACGTTGTGGTACCATTGCCCCTGGTCCAGCTAACCATCTCGCACTTTCGGCAGTTTACGTGCCAAATTCGGTAAATAAAGATATTAATGATACAGTTGTAATGAAAAGTATTAGACAGCTGCAAGTTCAGAATATCCTCGATCTTAGAAATTACTTACCCTCTATTGACTTCGATACACTGCTAAGAACACAGAGAGATGTGAAAAGTGCTTGGAAAGTTTTTATAGAATCGGTTCAGTCGGGTATTCTAACTTATTGTCCGTTGGTCAAGAAATTTATATGGACTAAAATTCATTGTAAGACTTCACGCCCATGGTATAATAAGACAGTACATAAATTGAAGATATCAGGTTTTTATTGGTATACACAGATAAAATTGAAAAATGAAACGGCTGTCTCCAGGTACAAAGAACTCAAGACCTTATATACAAAGGAAATTTTAAAGGCAAAAACCAAGTACGATGATAAAGTAATCTTGGAATCCAAAGAAAAAAATTCTGCGGCATGGTGAATAATAAATAAAGAATCAGGATAAAAATGTAAAAACGAATGAATTGTAATATCCGAAAATGGGTTTAATGATTTCTTTGTTCAGGCAGTCGATGCTAAAATAAGTACTCGCCCCGATTCTGACGTGCAACAGACTTCAAATATTCCATGTTCTTTTGTTAATGAATCGACAACTCAAAGTAAGTTTGAATTCCAAAATATATCCTTTGATTGTATAATTCTGGCTTCAAAGCAATTAAACACAAGCTATTGAGAGGATGTTTTTGGTTTATCGACTTTCCTGTTGAAACATATCGTGGACAAAATAGCTCCTTATTTGTGCATTTTAATGAACAGATCCAGAATCCATGGAGAATTTCCAGACATATTAAAAATGTCAATAGTCATCCTAATATATAAAACGGGTAATAGGAAGGCACCGGAGAATTACCGGCCTATTACATTGGTTACAATTTTCTCAATGGTACTTGAAGTTATTATCACAAATCAACTACGCGACTATTTTAAATCACACAGATTTTTAAATTCCTGTCAATACGGTTTTCGTGCCGGTTGTAGCACAATTGATGCCGTGGGAAGAGTTATTCGTGAGATTGTTAATAATTTTGAAGAAAAGAAAATGACCTCAGTCACTCTGTTAGATCTGAGTAAGGCGTTAGACTCTATCTAACATCTCATAATTACAGAAAAATTTAAACACTATGGTGTAACAGGTAAGAATTTAAATCTTATATATACTTACTTACTAGATCATAAACAAGCTTTGAAGGTGAACGGTAATTTGTCAGACTTCAGGGTGGTCAATAGGGGACTACCACAGGATCCATTATTGGGCCTCTCCTGTTTATTATATTTATAAATGATATTCTCAATGCTATTCCCATTCTTTATGCTGATTACACTACGTTAATTATGAGCCATAGAAACCTCGAAACGCTGATCTTTAATAAACAAATTAAGATAGATAAGATATTGCATTGGTTGGAGGAAAATCAATTGAAAATTAATCATGAAAAAGCGGAACGTGTGTTTATTTCTCTAAGTAATAACATTACGATGCATAACAAGTATAATGGTATCAAATTATTATTTATGTATATTGACTGTACCTTAACATGGTCGGTACATATTGATCATCTTATAAATAAATTGACTAGTAGCATTTATTTGCTGCTCAGATTGCGACAATATCTCTCCTTTAAGTATTTATGTATGGCTTACCATGCCCTGTGTCAAGGCCATATTGATAATGGCATTTTACTATGGTGCTCTTCTCTCAGTTGGAAGCTGGTGTTCATATGGCAGCAAAAGTCCATTAGAGTGATTTTAGGCCTGCCAAACTGGAGACCGTGTAGATGATGTTTTAGGAGTTTAAAAATATTAACGGTCCCTGCAGCTTTTATTTATCAATCTGTTGCTTACATTAAGAATCATAGGGAAGATTTAGTGTCAGGTGTTCATTCTTATGGAATGAGAAATAGGGATCATTTGATAACCCTAAAAACGAGTCTAACGAAAACAAAAAAATGCATATTTACATCAGGGAATAATATTCTATAATTTGCTACCTGCGTATACTGTGGACTTTCCACTCAAAAAATTCACAATAGTTTTAAAAGCTTACTAAAAAAGATAGAAGGCTACTCTCATCAAGAAATTGCCGATTTTTTTCTAACTCATAACAATCCTAAAATCGACAAGCGTTCACTAAATTAATGCATTATTTTGATGTCCTAAATACTTATGCACCGTTACACCAAACTATTTTTTTTGTTGATATGGTTACAATCTTACGATAATAGTATGTACTCACCGATGATTGTATTTTAGTTGTACTTTTACTCTATTGAACTTTAACTGTATTGTAGTATTTACAGTTGTACTTTGACTGTATCTTCTAATGGCTTCGGCTGTTCTATGATGTATATATAAATAAAAAATAAATAAAAGTAGCAAAAGCAAAACTAATGTTATTGTAGTATACTATTAGTGTATGTAAGCTTATTTTTTGTAATTACGCTTTTTTTTACTAAAACAAGTAATCTTGTAGTAGATTAGCCTTTAATACACCATTTATTCATTATTTTGGCTCATAATTCGAACAAGAGTATGTTAGTTGAACATTCATAGTTTTGAAATCTATTGTAGATTAGAACACGTAAATTCTAAAGCAAAGATAGCAAGTGATTAGAACGATGAAACCTTATGTTACAAATGCTTGTCGACTCGAACAAAGTTGTTCCAAAGTAAATATGATGAAACAAGTGACTATTTAACAAACAAATTAAGAGCACACTCTTTTATTTATGAATATGTCTATTTAGAAAGTTACGTGATATCGTTCACTGCAGTCGTATAGGACGATCGGTTGTAAAACAAGTGAGAAACAGATTGAATATAGGTTTGTGGCAATTGTGTTGTATAATTGCGTTAAACAATAGTACCCTTTCCATTATAAACAATTGTTTCTAGCAATGTGTTTATCGTTCAGCAATGATTATTTGAATTTCTCTAAAACTAGTAGTATTGTGTGAATCCGTACGATTCGCTTGAACGAAGCTTTTGGATGCGTCACCAAGAGGAAGATAATTTCGATGGTTCGACGCGTAACTTAGAAAAAGACAGGCGATATCGGAATATACTGTCCTATTTTATTTGAATCGCATGTCGTTCTGTTCCAGCTTAACATTTGAAACTGATACTTTTCCGGTATTTTTAATGTCGTATTAATGTTTAATAATATTTTAAGTAAATAATTATAAATGTAATAAAAATTAATTTTTTCAGTAAAATAAAATATTATAAATACATACTTTTTAAATACATTTTCTTACATGTGGTAAATCATGAATAAGCAGAGTGCGATTTAAGCTGAGGATGGGGGAATTCCCCCTCCCCCAGTGAATCTACATGTAGACGTATATTATGTATAATATCAGAAGCTGGCGAGCTTCCAGACCACGATTCGGATGACGATAGCGATGATGAAAATGATTTGGATTGAGATTCGAGTGAAGATTTCGGAAATTATTCATATGCAGTTGAGATTGAAGAAGCAGCTGTCCATAAAAATGGGAAAGAAGAAATGAAAGAATTACACGATTAAAAACTTGGTATAAATTTGATCGAGTTTTTTTTTCATACTATTTGTAACTTTAAAAAAATGAAAATAATAACGCCTTTCTGAATTTTCCAGTTTGGATGTCAACTTTCGTAATTAGCATAGTCAAAATTCCTAATATACTGATTTTTGTTCCGTTACTTTTTAATTTTTCTGATTTGGTCATCTATCCGATATGAATATGTTTGTGCTATTAATTTATAACACTGGACTGATTGTATTGTTCTATTTTGTTTTCAATACATTTAGTTGCTCTATAGTACCATGTTTGTACAATTAAATATGTACTTTGCCGCTCAATTTATGCAATTCTTTGCCAATGATGTATGTTTATAAAAAAAAGAGCTCCACACTACTTCAAGTCGCGGAAAACTTACCTAATCTTCTGTTAACCAACAAAGAATTAGAATAGTAATACTTTAACAAGTCTTTATTATTACTAAATTGATGTACTAAAGAGTTAATCTCTGTACAATTAGCATTGCAGTAAGTCTACAGTTCATTCATATACTTCATCTCTCCCTGAAGCAACGACATCGAATTTCATGACGGTATCCAGATATACAATTGTGTTTAGTTTAGACAAATTCAAATGAACCAAGTTTTCGAATAATAGATTCTCCGAAACAGTAGTTGACGTTGAGAAACATGTTATTTATAATCGAAGTTTCATTATGCAACTACTGCAAATGGATATTCTTCCTGTAGCACTCTTGTTTGCTAGCAATCTTTACTTAGGGCCACAGTTAACAACATGACGTTTAAAGTAGCGAAAAATGGTATAAAACTACGTGTTTTTGAATAAATGGTACACTTTTAAATCTTCTGTTAATTATTATGTGTGTAGATGTAAAATCATTGCAATAATATTTGTTCGGCCCAACAGGCATGCGTAACAGAGAGTTTAATATATATAATTTGTTGCAATGTTATTACCAAGTTCTAATTTACAGCAAGTGGCACAACTACGAATATTCATCTAGCATTTATCTTGCTTGAGTTACGTATCAGCTTGTTGAAGTAAATATAAGCTAATTGAGTTCGAACTTATTTGATACGCTGTCTAGTTTGGCAAATGTAACACAATCACAAGAAATAAACTTCCATACACAAGCTATATAGAATAAAATAGTAGTTTTATCTCCTCTACTTAACATGAAGAGATCTTCGTTTGTTTTATATATAATCGTGTTTGGTTGTTCAGAAGTTCAAATTATTATTGCTGGGTGATTTACTATTTGTTCGTAACAATAGGCTACAATCGAAAACGTATTGTTGTTAAAGCAATTAAATCACAGAAGTTATACAATAAATAATTGTGAAACTCTATTTCAAAACGAGCTCCTCATGACCTCAAGTCGCGGAAATCTTGCTTGATCTTCTGTTAACCAAACAAACTAAGAATTAGAATAGTAATACTTTACGAAGTCTTTGTTACTGCAAATTTTATGTTCTAAAGAGACAGTTTCTGTACAATTAACATTGTAATAAGTCCCTCCGGTCCATTCATACATTTCCCCTCTCGTTACAGCATCGGCTTACAATTTCATTACAAAATCTAGTTATTCAATTCCTTTTTAGTTTACACAAATTTAAATAAACCATGTTTTCGATTAACAAATTCCACGGAACAGCAGTTTATGTTGAGAAAGATATTATTCTTAAACGAAATTTCATTATAAAACTACTATAAATGGATATTCTTCCTGTAGCTCTGATGTTTTGCTAGCAATCATTACTTAGGATCAAATCAACAACTGGACGTGAAAAGTAGCGCAAAAGGGTAGAAAAGTACGTATTTTTAAATAAAGGATACACATTTAAATCTTCTGTCCATTATTACGTGCTTAGTTGTATAATGATTGCAATAATCCTTGTTCCGCTCAGCAGCCACGCGTAACAGAGAGTTTAATATATATATATATATATATATATATATATATATATATATATATAATCGGTTGCAATGTTATTAACAAGTTCTAATTTACAGTAAATTGCACAACTAACAATATTCAACTAACATTATTCTTGCTTGAGCTACGTATCCGTTTGTTGAGGTAAAGATAAGTTGATTGAGTTCGTACGTATTTGTAATGCTGCCTACTTTCGCAAATGTAACACACTAACACGAAATAAATTTCCATACAAAAGCAATATACAATAATAATAGTAATTTGCTCTCTTCTTCTTACTTTGAAGAGATCCTCGTTTGTTTTATATATAATCGTGTTTAGTTGTTCACGAATTCAAAGAATTGTTGCTGGGTGATTAGAATTTGTTCGTAACAATAGGCTACAATGAAAAACGTATTGTTTTTAAAGCAATTACATCACACAAATTATACAATAAAGAATTCTCTGTTTCAAAACGACCTCCACATGACTTCAAGTCCCGGAAATCTATCTTGATGTTCTGTTAACCAACAACGAATTAGAATAGCAATACTTTACGAAGTCTTTATTACCGAAAAATTGATGTTCTAAAGAGTCAGCCTCGGTAGAATTAGCATTGCAGTGAGTCTACATATCATCAATATATTTCCTCTCTCGTTGCACCAACGACATCAAATTTCATTACGAAATCCAGTTATTCAATTCTTTTTAGTTTAGACAAATTCAAATATACCATGTTTTTGATTAAAAGATTCACCGAAACAGTAGTTTATGTTGTGGAAGATGTTATTCCTAAACGAAATTTCATTATACTGCTATTACAAATTGATATTCTTCCTGTAGCACTCATGTTTTGCTAGCAATCATTACTTAGAACGACAGTGAACATCATAATGTTAAAAGTAGTGTGAGCTGGCAGAAAAGAACGTATTTTTAAGTAAACTTGAAGTCATGTGTAGCTCGTTTTGAAACAGATTTCCACAAATCTTTATTGTATAACTTGTTTGATGTAATTGCTTTAACATCAATACGTTTTTCATTGTAGCCTATTGTTAAGAGCAAATTGTAAATCACCCATCAACAATTCTTTGCATTCGTGAACAACTGAGCACGATTATATATAGAACAAACGAAGATCTCTTCCAGGTAAGTAAAAGAAAGCAAACTAGTATTACTATTGTATATTAGTTGTGTATGGAAATTTATTTCGTGTTACTGTGTTACATTTGCGAAACTAGACAGCGTTACAAATAAGTTCGAACTGAATTAGCTTACCTTTACTTCAACAAGCTGAAACGTAACTCAAGTAAGATAAATACTAGTTGAATATTGGTAGTTGTGCAATTTACTGTAAATTAGGACTTCTTAATAACAACGCAACTGATTATATATATTAAAGTCTCTGTTATGCACGCTTGTTGGGCCGATCAAAGATTATTGCAATGATAATACAACTAAATGCGTAATAATGGACAGAAGATTTAATAGTGTATCCTTTATTTTAAGATTCATTCATTTATACAAGTTCGCGCTACTTTTAACGTCATGTTGTTCACTGTTATCCTAAGTAATCATTGCTAGCAAAACAAGAGTGCTACAGGAAGAATATCCAGTTATAGTAGATTTATAGTGAAATTTAGTTTAGGAATAACATATTTCTCAACAATAACTACTCGTCCGGGCAATCGGTTAATCCAAAACATGGATTATTTAAATTTGTCTAAACTAAACAGGATTGAATAACTGGATTTCGTAATCTAATTCGACGCTGTTGCTGCAACGAGGGAGGAAATATATGAATGAACTGTAGACTTATTGCAATGCTAATTTTACAGACTCTCACTCTTTAGAACATCAATTCTGCCGTAATAAAGACTTCTTAAAGTATTACTATTCTAATTCTTTGTTTTTTGAGATAAGATCAAGCACGTTTTGCGCGACTTGAAGTCATGTGGAGCTCGTTTTGAAACAGAGTTTCTTATTTATTTATGGTATAACTTGTATAATTTAATTGCTTTAACAACAATACGTTTTTCATTGTATTCTATTGTTACGAACAAATTGTAAATCACCCAGCAACAATGCTTTGAATTCGTGAAGAACTGAACACGATTATATATAAAACAAGCTAGAATCTCTTGAAGGTAAGTAAAAGAGTGGAAACTACTATTACTATTGTATATTGCTTG
This sequence comes from Lepisma saccharinum, assembly GCA_022664845.1. Lineage (NCBI taxonomy): Eukaryota > Metazoa > Arthropoda > Insecta > Zygentoma > Lepismatidae > Lepisma > Lepisma saccharinum. The sequence goes on along the minus strand of JAGDQP010001176.1, from coordinate 31,483 downwards.
TGTATGGATGTTGATATCGTGTTATTGTTTTACATTTGCTAAACTAGACAGCGTTTCAAATAGGTTCGAACTGAATTACTTCAGCAAGCTCATACGTAGCTCAAGCAAGATAAATACTAGTTGAATATTGGTAGTTGTGCAATTTACTGTAAATTAGAACTTGTTAATAACATCGCAACTAATTATATTATATATATATATATATATATTTAACTCTCTGTTACGCATGCTTTGTTGGGTTGACCAAAGATTATTGCAGTGATAATACAACTAAACACGTAATAATGGACAGAAACAGAAAAATTCCAAGGTTTGGACAATAATAAACAAAGCTAGTCGCAAGTAAGATAATGAAAATATTGAAATACCAGCTGAAGCCTTAAATGAATATTTTGTGAAGTCAGTGCAAAAAAAAGTCTTGACCGCCACGGTATAAATAGGATAAATCAAGTAAATAATGTGATGCTCTATAATTTTAAGGGTAAATTTGAATGTCATAGCATTACTATTACTAGTTCAATTTTAACTGCAAAAAACTAAATGCTTGCCATTCTGAGCATGCATCTGATATGTCCGCTTTTTTACTGAAATATGTTGTTGTCATAATTGCCCGATATATTTATGAGTTATTTAATAGATCATTATTGAGTGGCTTGTTTCCTGATATACTTAAGAAATCTATTGTTGTTCCTATATTCAAAAAGGGTAATAAGTTATTACCTGAAAACTATAGACCAATTACATTAGTCCCAATATTTTCTAAGATCTTTGAAATTATAATAACAGACAAATTATGCGAGTATCTTAAGTTAAATAAAATGATTAGTCCCTACCAGCATGGCTTCCGACATGGTACTATCACCATTGATGCCATTGAAAGTGTTATTGGAGAGATCCTAATCAACTACAAAAAAAATAGAATAACCTCGGTAACCTTATTAGATTTGTGTAATTCATTTGACTCGGTCTCACATTGTATTTTAATAGAGAAACTGAAATATTTTAAGTTGACTGACTTGAGTTTAAAATTAATACAATCGTATTTGATGGATCGTATGCAATCTGTTAGGGTAAATGGTATATTATCCGGTTTCAGAGTTATGAATTGAGTTTATGAGTAGGGAATATGAATAAGGTTCCTCAGGGATCCATTATGGGTTCTCTGTTGTTTGTGTTATACATGAATGAATCTTCCGAATGTGTTGCATTTACCGCCTGTTTTATATGCGGATGATACTACACTTGTAATGGGACATGTTAATCTAGAAAACTTGAGAAAACATAATCAAATTGAAATAAATTAAATGATAAATTGGTTTTATGTAAATGAATTGAAAATTAATATTGATAAAACAGATAATATTTTATTATCCTTAAAGAAAGTTATTATAGATATAATTTCTTCTAAACATGTGAAGTTGTTATATATGTATCTTGACGTTACTTTGTCATGGTCGATTCAAATTGGCCAGCTTATAAAAAAATATGTAGAAGCTTATATCTATTACGCAAGCTACGTGGATGTATTTCATTAAAATATTTATCTATGGTTTATCATGCATCGTTTCAGAGCCATATAAACTACGGTGTAATATTTTGGTGTTCTTCAAGCGGTTGGAAGCTTGTATTTAATATACAAAAGAAGGCAATTAGAATTATGTATGGTCTTCCTAGTCGTGAATCTTGCAGGAATGGTTTAAGTGGTTAAATACCTTTACTGTTCCATCAGCCTTTATATATCATTCATTAATTTATGTAAGGGCTCATATTGATGAACTTCTGATTGGCACAGATGTTCATGCTTACAGCACTAGAAATAGAGATGATATAATAGTCCCAAAAGTTAGGTTAACTAAATATAAAGACTCATATAAGTATCAGGGTCCAAAATTTTACAATGTGTTACCAAATCATATTAAAGGTTTACGAATGAATAATTTATGTCTGAAGTAAAAAAATACTGGGGAAGGTTATTCTCTGACAGAGATGAAAACTAACCTATCCAATGTAAAATAAATTTCACTATGGATATTTTTATATATAATATTTTTTTTAAATTAATGTTACATGTTGTTACTGTATTTTTATCTATTTGTATTGTATCTAATCTGATCCTAAGTAAAGAGTATCCATTTTTAGTAGTTGTATAATGAAATTTCGATTAGGAATAACATGTTTCTCAACATACGTTACTGTTTGGGTGAATCTGTTAATCGAAAAAATTGTTTATTTGAATTTGTCTAAACTAAACACAATTGAATAATTGGATTTCGTAATGATATTCGATGTCGTTGCTGCAAAGACGGAGGAAATATATGAAAGAATTGTAGACTTATTGCAATGCAAATTCTACAGAAATTAACTTTTTGGAACACCATTTTTGCAGTAAATAAAACTTCTTAAAGTATTACTATTCTAATGCTTTGTAAGTTGACAGAAGATTAGGCTAGTTTCCGCGGCTTGAAGTCCTGTGGAGCTAGTTATGAAACAGAGTTTCACAGTTCTTCATTGTGTAACTTGTTTGATGTAATTGCTTTAACAACAATACGTTTTTCATTGTAGGCTATTGTTACGAACAAATTGTAAATCACCCAGCAACAATTCTTTGAATTATTGAACAACTAAGCACGATTTTGTATAAAACAAAGGAAGATCTCTTCAAGCTAATTAGAAGAGAGCAAACTATTATTACGATTGTATATTGCTTGTGAATAGAAGTTTATTTCGCGTAATTGTGTTACAATTGCGAAACTAGACAGCGTTTGAAATAAGTTCCAACTCAATTAGCTTATCTTTACTTCAACAAGCTGAAACGTTCCTCAAGCAAGGTAAATGCTAGTTGAATATTGGTAGTTGTGCAAATTACTGTAAAAAAGTACTTGTTAATAACATTCCAACTGATTATATGCATTAAACTCCCTGTTACGCATTTCTGTTAAGCAAACAAAGATTATTGCAATGATAATACAACTGAACACATAATGATGGACAGAAGATTTAAAAGTGTATCTTTATTTAAAAATACGTACTTTATAACGTGTATCTTTTAACAACATTGTTGCATTTGATGTCGTCATATCATATAAATGCACATATACATATAACGTATGATCAAAAGGTAGTATAATTTACGGCATATATCATATATACATATATATATATATATATATATATATATATATATATATATACACTACTAACATGTCTTATTAAATAGTTATAGAACTCGCTTAACCTATAATTTACAATACACATCTTACGCAGAATCTGTTAATATCATATTAAAAAATATTTAGAGAAATGCATAAAATAAACATATAAGTACACATAAAAATGTAAATAAATGAATAAATACATATATAATGTTAAACATTTTTGAGCTAGTCATTCCACAAGACAATACTACACTCACAGAATAAAAGTGTTACACGGTCAAAATAAACAATAACTCATAAGTATATTAAAGTATGAGTATAATGATTGTAACACAGGAGTAAATTTATGTGAGCTGGTACTATTTTCTTAGAAAAGACTCAAATTCATCAATAGTATAACCCTCACTTAATATTAAGACATTCTTCACTTCCCGTTTGAACCTTGTAAGTGGAAGTGCCTTAAGGTCAAGAGGTAAGAGATTAAAGATCTTTATGCCCTGTATAAGATATGACCTATTAACTTTTTCAAGTCTTACCCTTGGTTTAACAAGTGAGTATTTATTCCTATTATTATGGGTGTGTAAGTTCACAGCAACATCAAATTCGTTCAGTTGAGATTTCACATATAAGATTGAATGAAATTCAAAATTACAAGAAACAGTTAAAATCCTATAATATCTAAAATACCCCCTGCGAGAGTACCGACCGGCTATATGAAAAATTGTACGGATGGCCTTCTTTTGCCACAGAGAAACCTCCTTAGCCCTTGGTACATTTCCCTATAAGAGTATGCCATAGTTTATGTGTGATTGGATGAAAGCATGAAAAGACATTTTCAAATATTCCAATGAAAGAGAGTATTTTAGTCGTTTTAGTAAATATAGGATTTTGCTAGTCTCTAAATAACATTGTTAATGTGGGTGTTCCATGATAGATTCCCATCCAGATGGACACCCAAAAACTTAACCAAACTTCTGGTGTTACTCACTAAAATGTTATTATTAAGAGTAAATAGAATGCTCTCTGTTCTGTCAGGATTCATATACAAATGATTCTGTTTGAACCATAAACTAGCACGTCTAAATTCAATAGCTTTTTCAATATTCAGAACATCTAAATTGCTATTCCCTAATAACATTGTAGTATCGTCCGCATACAGTATTGGACAATTACACAGAAATTGTGGGAAGTCATTAATATATATAACAAACAATAGAGAACCAAGGACGGAAGCCTGTGGGATATTTATAAACATGGCACCCGAAATATTGTCGTTCACTTTCGCGACTAGATCCTTCACATATCTACTAAACAAATTTAATTCTTTCCCCTCTATTCCGTACAAGGATAGTTTTCTAATCAAACAAGTATGAGAGATGGTATCAAACGCCTTACTTAAATAAATTAAGGTTGCAGAAGTTATCCTTTGATGTTCTATATTTGAATAAATTTCACTTACCACCATCTCTACTGCATCAATCGTCCCAAAACCCGCTCTAAACCCATATTGACAGTCATTCAAGAGTTTATTAACATTAACATAAGAACTTAATTGTTCCTACAATACATACGCAAATACCTTTGATATTATTGGAATAAGAGCAATTGGACGATCATTATTAACATCCTTTTTGTTACCTTTCTTGTGAATTGTATAAATATCGTATTTTGGTATAAATATTGGTATAAGTATCGTAATATAAAGGGAAATTTACCCTCAACAATAGAGCTATTTATTAGATTACATAAGGGTATAAAAGTTAGATCAATTATATGCTTAAGAATATATGTAGACATATCAAAACTATCCTCCGAATAACTACATTTCATTTTCTTCACAGCAAGAATGAAGTAGCTCGAGTAATGTGGACAAGTTTAAATTTTTGTTTCTCAGTCTGCTGCAAAGTCATAAAGAACCTGCTTTGAGATGGATCATAACAGGACACATTACTTTGTTTAGGAATACTATCTGCAAGGTGACGTTGAAAATCGTCAACAGAAATTCAACTGGTTTCAATACGACTCTCTTTTTTGGTAACTCTTTTTTAATTAGTGTCCACGCTGCCAGAACTTTATTTTGTGACTTCCCAATAGTAGAATCATTATAATTTATCTTTGCTTTAGTGATTTCTTGCTTATACAACTTCTTCAAATTATTAAATTTAGATAAATATTCCATGTTACCATTCCTAATTTGAGAATAACAACGTAATGATTATTTTTCTATACAATGTAAACGTACAGTATACCATGGATGATTCTTATGCGAAACGTTATGAGGCATTTTCTTAGATAGCAATGGACAATATTTCAGTATGCCATCATGCAACAATGCACCCCAAACATCATCCACATCGATACACGATCGTAAAAATAAATCAAAATCAATAGAAAGTAAATAATTACGTGAAGTTGTAATATTATTTATAAGAAGTTGTCGATATTTTATAGTTCACTGCTATTTTGGAGGGAATTAGCGTTAGACGAAGATTCAAAAATCGTCCAAACCCCAAGATGGTCGGATAACTTAGGTTCAATAGTACCACACGATGTTCTTTTACAGTTAGTAATAACAATATCCAGACAAGCTTCTTGCCGAGTGGTCAAATCGTTTAAAAAAACACGCCAAAAGAACTCAATATCCTTTGAAGTTTGTTTAAAATATTAGAGCTCTTTAAAACATTTATATTTATGTCTCCTAAAATAATGAGCTTGTATTAACGAAAATACCCTAAAATACCAAAAAGCGAATCAAGTTTATTCTATACAAAAATACAAAAATATATCTGGGCTTGAATTAGGTGCCCGACATAGTGAAATTGGAATGACTCTCAATTTCACCATTTTAAAACCAACGATTTCAAACATTTTGGATTCATACACCTCAGATAAATGCAATACTTCATATTCTATGTTCAAATCCTTTCTCATGAATATGGCGACACCTCCACAATTTAGATCTTCTCTACAATAGAAATTAATTAGGTTATAACCTTGAGGGATATACATACCAATTTCGTATAAATTTAACCAATGCTCATTAATACATAAAAAATGGGCACGTATATCCTGTAGAATGATATCCATTTCACCCAGTTTATTTCTTATAGATTGAATATTAAAATGAAGTATAAAGTTAAAAGAATTTACAATACATAGATCCCTAAAATCACAACTTACTCCTTCTTGATGTTCAATAATATGAGTTTAGAGAAGTTCAAATAAACTATGTTTTCGATAACTGATTGCCCAGTTATTAGAACTTCCGGTTAAAGATTGCTGTACGCGGAAATCAGTAGTTCCCGGAATTGTATTTGTGTGACAGGAAAAACTTTAATTTTTAAGTATATTTTTACACAGGTGAGTCTGTGTAGTTCTATTGAATCACGCAAACCAAGATTGTTGAATATCGGAGAGATATTAGTGGAAATATAAACATTTTTGTGAAATGTAAACCAACAAATTGATGAAGACTCAGTTCAAGCAGTGAAGTATAATTTTAACTGTGTTTCTTGAATAGTTTTATCCAAAAGTTTAGTACAGTGTTTTTTGTGGCAGTGCAAATCATTTCCAATTCTCTTGAGTGTTCTTTTTTAAATATTAAAGGTTTGCTTTACAACTATTTTGCAATTATTCACATAATCGGAGGTCGCCATTTGCAATTATTGGTAGAAGTTGGTGAATCGACCTATCGAACTGTGCAGGAAGCGCCCTATCAAGGCTAGAAGATTAAGTGGTTGGAGATTTGTGTATCAATCTCAAAACAGTGACCTAATGTATTTTTATCGTTGATTTTGGTAGCAGTGTGTAACAGTCAAGTTGCTGTTCCATTTTTATTTATTTTCTTCCCCTTTTATTTTTCTTAGTCTACGTTCTGTTTCCTTTCCGTGTGTTCTCCTTAGCTCATTCTCTTTGGTTGCTTTTAGTGAGCGTGTTACGTTTTTATTTTTGCTTTTGGTTTTAATCGTTATCCAGCCAGGTTTTCGTTAGTCAGGCAGCAATAACTTGGTTCTAGTGCTTGTTTTTGATTGGACCCTAGTCAATGCTGCGTTACTTGTTTTTTTATGATTGGTGTGAATCAGCTTTCTTCTCCGTTTGATGCTCTCTCTCGCCTAGTTAGTTATTTCCATTTTGTTCACGCCGAAGGACGGACGTCAGGGCTTCCAGTAATTTTGCCGTTCCCGAGTCCTAACAGCAACTGGTAAATATAAAAGATATATTTTGAATATTAAAACACATTTCATTTCGTCCCCTTCGGAATTATTCGTCCCCTATCAATCGTTTAAGAAGAAAATTATACAGAAACCAGTTCTAATGAGAAGTTCAATTTCAAGAAATTACTTCAAAATTTCACGGCAATAGAATCATCAGTATTTTATATTTCGGAGATTATTTGTGCTAAATTTCAGTATGAGGCCGCTATTAACTGAATTTCTACATTTCAAGTATCGGAGCATTAGATTTTAATAATTACTTGCATAATTTTCGTCTCTAGTTTCCAAATTCTTTCGCAATTTGAGGTTAGCAATGTTGACAGCTACCGCATATTTTCCATTATATAGTCAAATTAGCTACCTGTCTGTTCAGCCATCTTTGCGTACCGTTTTTTGATGTTAATTGTAAATTTAATAACTCGACATGGTTAGTTAATCTTGGTTTCAACTCCAGCCATATTCTCTGGTAAATAGTTTTATTTTATAACATTATTTTGCATTTTTCAAGATTTATTCAGAACGTCAATTGTATAATATAGTAATCATCTGTAATGACGTCATACCTTTAATAAGGCTAACTTGGTTCTTTCATTGTGATGTATTTTGGCCAATAACTTCATTCGTGTAAGTAATAATCTCATAAAACTTTTCTAAATTAAATACCAATATTTTTGGAATAACTTGCGAAAATTTCACAAGATTTATTAAATATTATAGAAATTATGGACATTTATATCCGACAAACTAACTTTCATTTCTGCTTAACTAATTCAATGTACACCGATAGACGATTCAAATTTGTTTGTTTCTACAGCTCAACAGTAATTCTGCTATGATTTTATGAAGTTATCATTTTCGCAAACTAACATTATGTACGTTCAGTCCAATAAATTGAAATTCTGGAATATTTTATATTTCTTCGAACAATCTTGTGTTTCTGTTCAGTGAACGTGATATAGAAGTTCTCTCAGTTAACCAGGTACGATTTAAGGCTAAGTCCTCTCAGTTAACCAGGCTAAAAACTCAGAAATATTTATTTATTTATGTGCCATAAATTTTGAAAATATATGATATAATAGCCAGAAAAATATGTGACAAAAATAAAAATATTTCGTAACAGAAACTTAAATATTATGTGTATCGTAAACATCTTAAAAGTCAGTTTTAAAATGCTTACCTCTTAGCGAGCTATTCATTGGAAGCGTTGTAGTGGACCACCATAGTTTTATCCAAGTTCTCCATTGTAAATTTCTGACGATTATCTCTAAAAGGCATCTTATATTGCGAGAAAGATCGCTCCATCTCACAAGAAACAATTCTCGCATATTTGAAACACGAAATTTCACTAACACTGAAATTTGATCATATCTTCCTCCACTTCTCCTTCCAAAACACGTACAATTTTACACAATGTTTGAAAACGTTGTTTTGTGTCGTTGTTTCAAAAATGTCTGTGAATTTAGACATTAGCACTTGTCCGTTACCTCCAGTAAGTTCTTTCAGTTATACGGATTTCACCCACTGAAGCTGACAGAGTGTTCGATGACGATTCCAGTTTTTCTATACAACGAGAAAGAAAGGACAGGTTTGTTGAAATGAATGCTAACTCGAGTTTTACGGAGCTTTTAACAGTTCTTGCAGAATTTCTATAGACGATGCTTCGTCTTTGTCGAGATCATTTACGACAGATACGAATTGTTCAAAGTTCTGGGCATAATACTCAACGGCATCCAACCAAGTGCCCCATCGCGTAACTACAGAAGCGGGTGGAATAGGAATCCCAGGGCACTTTTGATTAAAAATGTATATTCTTTTAGGTGACTTGGTAAAAACTTTCTTTCCATTTGAAACTAGTTTATCGAGCTTAGGATAAAGAATTCTTATCTTTTCACATATTCTATGCAAACGCATGAGCCACTCAGGTAACATGCACCATTTTGGGGTAGCTAATGGCAAGGCCTACTGCAGCTTTTTTCATGTAAGCTGCAGCATCTGTAACAAGAAGAACATGGTCAAGTTTTACGCCTTCTGGCCACAATAGCTGCATTGCTTCGTTGAAAAGCCTTGCTATCGTTACATGTGTAGCAGCAAATAGCTATTTACACACTACCAAATAATTTTTCGTCAACACAGTTTCGTCATCATTACTTAGCACTCCTACGATCACGTTTCTCACTTTTCTACCACTGGAGTCTGTAGTTTCGTCCATACATACCAAAATATTTTGATGGGCACATTCCGAGCGAATATGTTGTAAAGTTTGCTCGTAACACCTGTGCAGATAAGATTCTCGCAATGTTGATTCGTCAGGTGGTTCGAAGTTCGTATATTTCACGAGAATCTTTCTTAATTCAGGGTTATTAACCTTGAACAGTGGAATATCTGCGGATAAAAAAGCTCTGCACAAGTCCATTGAGAACGCGGACAATTTTGACGGTTCACCAGAACTAGACGCAATTGGTTGGCCGATAAATGTCTGTCTCTTGCTCAAACGTCAAGCAGCAGCAATAAATATGCTTCTTGCTCTCCAACTGCTGTGTAATTTGTGAATGTTGGTCATCCGCGACAGATTTACCACACGGTTGGCAAAATAGCACTATGCCATCAGTAGAAAACACATCCTTATATTTGTCACAGAACCTGCAAACGAGATGAAACACTTGCCTTTGTTTTAGGCATTTTATAGTACGAGAAAACACACACACCGTGCTGAAACACCACTCAGAACACAATAAACGAAAAGGCACATCGTCGATTCAAAGCCCTGCAATGTTGTAACTAGCTTGTGGCTGGGTAGAATTTCCCCAAAAGAACCTTACGTGTAGATTAAAGTAAGGCGCCATAAAGTCTGTCAGTCAATGTGCTCAAAGACAAAACAAACATGATACAGTCGATATGAAAGAGGTGTGGGAGAATAAGCATTTTTTCTTTCGAAGATTTCGATGTAGCAGTCCTCAATGAGCGATTTTATGCTTTTAAAACGAAAATTCTTAAAATATGTATTTACATACGGAAAACTGGAAAACATGTGTTTTTATGTAAAGTAAAATTTGCTGTGGTAACATAAAAGGATATGATCAACATTTTGGCAAAACAAAGGGCCTCTATCTCACTGCAGAAAAAACATTTATTTACCTAAAAATCCGTTCCCTATTGATAGCTATGGTTGCATAATGGATCATCAGGACCATATAATTGAGGACGATGTCACTCTGAATGATCAGGGTATTGTCATGTCTCACGATAAATCATTGCGTTTATTAAATGAGATTGAGTCAGTTTTAGCTTGCGAGAGTCGGCGTCTTCCAAGGGTAGTTTGGCAAATCATATTAATCATTCCTCAAATGATTCAAAGCAATCTACCAACTTATTACTTCCTCTCAATAAGTCCGTTAAGGGAACTCAAACAGTGTTTGAAAATGTTCACTTCTCTCAATCGTCAATGACTTCGGTCCAGCCTAATGTTTGCAATAAGAGTGTTCAAGTAATGATGTATAGTGATAATATTCAATCTTATAGTGCCCTAAGTGACAAATGTGTTAACTATGATAAATGTAACGAAAACCTTACCTATGATATCAAACTTCTGCAAGAAAAAATACATAGGGATCAAATACTCTTCAAAGAATCACAACAATTTAACCAATCTGAAATACAGTTTTATCAATCTCAAGCGGAAAAATTAAATAACAAAATAGCAGTTTTGGAGGATATTATTAGAATGTGGCAGATTACAGCCACTTCAACAATGGCATCGCCAGTTAAAACTGTTGCCCAAGCTCATAGTCTACATATTCAGGGTAAATCGCTAAAAGTTCAAAATATTCTAGGAAAGCGCAAATTAATGATGTAAACTTAATTAAGTGTACTAAACGTGAGAATCTAAAATTTTTACAGATAGCCATGGTAGAGGTCTTTCTCAAATTTTAGGTTCAAGAGGTTTTAGGGATAATTAAACCAGGTGCGAAATCGTTCGATATTCTTAGTAACGATGTCTTTGAAAATTGTTTTAAAAATAAAGAAGAGGTATTAGTTTTGATGATTGGTTCAAATGATGTTTACTGTAATGAATCTATATCATTTTTACAATTGTTAAAAGGGTTTTTAGTTCTTTATCGTTACACTAAGGTAATTGTCTGCACGATTCCTATGCGTCATGATCTTCCTACTTGGTAAATTATTAATGAAGAAATAAGGAAAATAAACAAGAAAATTTTAAAACTTGGAACAACCTTTAGTAATCTTAGGGTGCTGGATATTAGTAATCTGAGAAGAAGATTTCATACCAGCCAAGGCCTTCATTTTAACTACTTCTAGAAAAATGATTTGTGAGAATATTATGTTAGAAATACAGAGTCTAATCTCTGATACACAGTTAAATCATAAGGAAATATCCTTACCGTGGAAAAATAATAATAATCAGGGAAACGAGTAAGATCATCTGAAGTTAATACTCTGCAGATTGATACCTCGAATATAAATACTATACTGTCTGACCCCTTATTGAACTTGAACCACTGCTCTGTTCATCTTAGGAATCTTAATTGTACATCTGTTGATCAATGTTCATACAATACAATTGTCACCCTATTACATCTAAATGTTCAATCAATCAATAAATTAGAAGAGTTAAATGTTATTCTGCATATTCTCCCTGTGCAGATTCTTTGTTTAAATGAACACTGGCTGAATCAAAATGAAGTGAACATGTATGTTCCACATAATAATACCTTAATTGATATATTCTGTAGAAATCTAAGTCATCATGTAGGTGTTGCTATCTATCTAAGGGATGATTTTGTCACTCCCTACAATGTATTGGATATCTCCGCTATATACGAACAAAATTTATTCGAAATTGTTGGTATTAGATTTCAGGTTTTGAAGCTTATTGTATTCTCTATTTATCGTTCTCCTAGTGTTAATGCTGATGTCTTTTTTGATAAACTGGAAGATCTCAATAACGTACTCAAGCTGTATCCTAAATATAAATTTATCTTGGTAGGTCACATAAACATTGACATACTTAAATCTAACTCTGCTAATGTTCATAATTTTAAAAATATTCTTACTTACTTGGATTGGTCTTATTTCAATTGCTTACCGACAAGAAAATTAGCTTGTCTTGATAATGTCATTGCTAGTTCCAATTCCAAAAAGTTATGCTTCGGAACTGTCACTCAAGGTATTTCTGACCATTTGTGAGTCTGGACAATTTTTATTTTCCCACGTAAACCCTACCCGAACACTCACAATGATAGTGATAATTCCACCAAAATACGTTCTCTACGTATTAAAAATATAACAAATTTGCGGAATTATCTGCTCGCAGTCGACTTTGGTGCTTTGTCAGGTTCTGCAAAAAATATCGAATCTGCTTGGGTAATATTTATTAAAATTCTACAAGAAGCTATAAAGGTATGCTGTCCTTTGAAGGATAAACCGAAGTGTGTTAAAAGGGATAGAACACACTTCCCCTGGTTTACTTAGGCACTTCGTTATTATAAAGACAAAGTACTATTCTGGTATTCTAGAAAAAAATGAAGATCCAAGGGCCCTACTTATATATAATAAGTTAAAGAAAAAATACAGACAGATGTTAATGAAAGCAAAAATTGATTATAATAATGAGCTAATCATGAAATCTCACAAAAAATTAATAATGCATGGCCAATCATAAGAGGAGTCTTCTAAAATAAAAAATAGAGTGTTAATTTTAATCATTATTTTGTAAATTCTATTCCTACTCTTACAAATAGTAATTTGCATCTCAATTCTTATAATACGAATAATCCCAAATTAAAAAAAATATAATAATTTCAGCCTTCAGCCTGTCTCTCCTGCAGATATTAGACTTCAAGTAAAAAAGTTGAAGTGTGAATTTTCTGAGGACATATTTAGATTATCCTATTTTTTGCTGAAACATAATTGACATAATAATTTTTCCTTTGAGTGACTTGATTAAGATCGGAATGTTAGATGGTTTATTTCCTGATATCTTGAAAAATACTATTATTATTCCGATCCATAAGAAAGGTGATGAGAACGATCCTACTAATTTTCGTCCTATTCTGGTTCCAGTAATTTCAAAAAATTTCGAATACTTAATATATAACTAGTTACATACTTACATTGAAAAGAATGAAATACTAAATGTTTGTCAGTTTGGTTTTAGATCTGATCTTGCTACTATTGACGCTATTGAAAGGGTGGTTAATGTAATATATAATAATTTTGAATTGAGAAATATAACTTCTGTCTCTTTTCTGGATTTAAGTAAGGCTTTTGACTCATTATCTCATACAATACTTATTTAAAAATTGCATATGTATGGAATCCAGAATAAAGAGTTAGATTTACTGAGATCGTATCTTCTGGATCGGAGACAGGTTGTGAAGGTTAATGGTTCTACTTCTTATAACTTAATTACCAATAGAGGTGTACCACAGGGTTCGGTCCTCGGACCTATCCTGTATATTTTATTTATGAATGACTTTCCTAGTGCCATAAAATCAACACCAGTCTTATATGCAGATGACACAACTCTAATACTGCATAATGCTAGTCTTGATCAGTTATGTGGAGACAGGAAGAAAGAATTAGATAAAGCTAAATTATGGTTTCAAAATAATGAACTAATCTCGAATGTTACGAAAAATTGAAAAATTGTTTTTTCTTTAAATAATGTCATTATAAATTCACAAACTCCCAAATTTGTAAAATATCTGGGATTATACTTAGACAATACTCTGTCATGGAACAACCACATTGACTTTGTAATAAAAAAGTTAGCAATGAATTTTTATGTATTGAGGAAGTTAAAATATTGTATATCATTTCATTATCTGAGATTAGCTTTTCATGCTTATTATCAATTCCATATTAATTACGGAATACTTTTTGGGGGCGGAGCTCCTAGATGAAAGGAGAGTTTCCTGTGGCAGAAAAAGACTATTAGATTAATTATGGGGCTTAACATAAAGGTTTCATGTAGAGGCTGTTTTAAAAAATTGAACATTTTGACTGTTCTTTGTTTGTATATTTATAACTGTATCATGTTTACAATATTACACCGGGGTGAATATGTAACCGGATCCCAATTGCACAACTATAATTCGTGAAACAAGAACCTACTGAAACTACCAAAAGTTAGATTAACGAAAACTTATAAGAGTTATCTGGTACAAGGTATGAATTTTTTAATCTGCTCCCCAATGAAATTAGGAATTTCACTCTCGTCAAATTCAAACATACGGTAAAAAATTCAATGTGAAGGATATTCGTGGACTGAGACCCAGGAATCCTTAAACTATTTTCACTTTTTACCCTATATGTCAAATGTACACAGTTAATATTGTACGAATGCTTTTTCCACATCTTGGTAAAGTGTGCATGTATATGTTATTTTGTATGTTGTTTTTTACTATTTGACTATATCATCTGCAACTTGTTGTCATTGATGTAAAATAAATAAAGAATAAATAGATCAAAATTAGAGGAAAGTTGAGAGGAAATACCTGAATTACAAATCCACAGAGAATTTACTGCGGTAGACCTTACAAATTTCCCCGAATCTTCCAACAAAGGGCGATTCCTTTTTTTTTTTATTAGGATTTTGGGGGAAGCCCTGTAATATTCTTAAAATGTTTTCGCAAACAAATACCTTGCCTAGGACATTTAGATGTAAACCCTGGCGTGTATGAAATCTTCTTCCAATATTACCTACATCAACAACAAATCAATTTTAAAAAACATTAATTTCAAAATTTCACAATTAACCTTCCTTATTTCTACATTTATAGCAGACCATATCGGAAGATCATAACGTACTGCTAGGGTACACACTACTGTAAATGAATGAGTGCTCGAAGCAAGATAACCCTTAAGTAATCTGAGGAATTTTTTGAATCATTGCATTAGGTATCGTTAGATCCTGCAATAAAAAATCTTACAGTGTCTGTTTCAGATAAAGTATCGGAGTTCATAATATCACCGAAGATCTCATTGGACTTTGCACCAGGTTTAATAATCCCCAATATTTTATGTGCTGCACTCCTAGCAGTTAACAAATCACAGAAATCGTACGGATTCACACAATGCTCCTAGTTTTAGGGTCATATGCCCAGTCAAACCCGCAGCTGCCCCGTGTTTGCCCCGTTCCAGCGGTCTGCCGAAGGGATCACTTTGTGTTGCTGTTGCACAGTGTTTTCCGACGGAATCCCGCGGTGACGGTTGAGCCGCGGGCTTGTTTAGTAAAATAAACCTGCAGCGAGGCTAGAAAAACAATTTAAAAAGTAGACAATCACGTTGCGTTCTATAGTTTTGTCCTTATTTGATTGTTTCTAGCGATAAGAGGAAACGTTACAAACTTGCAAGTCCAAGGTGATTTCGTATACGTACGAAAAGGGGTATATTTGTCTAAATACAGGAAAAATATAAGGACAAAGGGAATGTGAAGTTACCAGTGCTGCATCTAATAAAAGGAATTAGGCTATGTGTGGTGGAAAATACCTAAAGAATATAACTCTGATGAAGAAGTAACAATAAGATTTTCTTTCGTGTTATCAGAAAAGAAAAAATATATTGATAATTAATTAGGCATTGGTATCAAATTTGTTAAAAAGAGAGAGAGAGAGAGAAAGAAATATGTAATCATGGCAAATTATTTGAAAGCATTAAAAAATCACGAAAATGCATGTTAGGAGAAATCAGAGAATATATGGAACATTTTATATTAAAGAAAGAGCATTTCAGTTGTATTAACCATGCTGTTAGGAAGTATATTTAAAAAATAACATTGAAAATTGCTCCACCATAATCAGTTCATGGATCTTTTACGTTTTCTTATCTGATTAAACCTAACCGAACCTAGGCCTACCGTAGCAAATTGAATTAAACTAAAAGAGAAAATATGAAATTAAATGGAAAAATTAAGAGTAAAAAGCTCGTAAAGTTACTAAATTGGAGCATTACTTAAATATCGTAACTTGGCGTTTTGCTAACAGGGCTTTGTTTGCCAGCCATTAATGACGGTACCAGGATAGAAAGTCCGGGAGACTATAATATTACATTTGAAAAGATCTGGACGTTGACTTAAGTTTATGATATATGTTTGAAATTGCTAAAACTATGGGAGGATTTTCAGTTTGTGTAACGTAAAGCCAAAGCTAGGAATATAAATATTTTTGCAGGGTTTCTATTAACTTTTAACTACAAATATATTTAAACTGGAAGGGGGGAGGTGCTCGACTATTTGTAGGGGTTCCACCACCCGTTTTGGAAGCCTGGTAGAATCCTTGCTAAGGGATGAGCTACATGTTAGCTTGCTTTGCGTGTGATTTGGGTGAGTAGCAAATTGATGCACGTGTTTTATTACGTAGTGTGTAGAACATTCAATAAAACCTGTGTTTCAATTGGCTACTAACCCAAATCGTACGCAAAGCAAGCTTGCATGTCAATCAGCCTTAAGGTATATCCTCAGGCCTTCAGCACCCTATGTTTGCCATTGCGAAAAGCTAGTGTAATGTATGTTTAATTTTAAGCGAACATTTTCCTCTTTTCTCAAGTTCTAAATTATGAGCACAACGTGAAATTTGGTCCATGAAGAAACATATTATTATTATTTTAAATAAGGCAAAGTTCATCGGTACGACTACTTGCGAGTTGCGATATGTGCGGCACTCAAAAACCTATCGAAGTTAAGCCATTACACTACTCTGCACGATCTGCTATTTACGTTAACAAGCTGCGACTTAATGGTATATGCACCAAAACTCATTTTCTTTCCTAAATTAATTATAGATCCGTTCGATAAACAACTCTTACTTTTAGGAAAAGCCCTTTCAGCTACATGCTTAATTGAATTTAACCTATCCTTCTCCCTGCCATCTAGTGATTAGCACCATAGACTAAAATAATGTTATTACAGCAGCACGTTGACACTGCAGATTTTTTTAAAATTATAAAATCATTAACATAGATGGTCTGATCGTAAACGTAATGTTTTGTATATTACTTGTACCACTTTCTTGTCTATTGTTAACGCAACATTCATGGCTAAAATCCAATATATTTCGATAAATACGGGAATAAAATCACGAGGTGTACATAAACACATCACCCAAGGACAGCCAAGGGTGGTCCGATCCTCCCGCGACTAATCTCTCATGCCGCGTGGAAGCCGCGGGTCTCTTTCAGTCCCACGGGATGACTGTGCAACACAAAATAGTCAAGGGTCTCCGAGGCTTTCCGTTGGTAGCCCGCGGAACGACTGTGTATGTGAACGACTTAGACAAATTCAAATAATCGTTGCTGAACGATAAACACATTGCTAGAAACAATAGTTTATAATGGAAAGGGTGTTACTGTTTAACGCAATTATATTACACAATTGCCAAAAACCTATACTCAATCTGTATCTCACTTGTTTTACAACCGATCGTTCTATAAGACTGCAGTGAACGATATCACGTAACAAAGATTAAGTTCTAGCAGTTCAAGTAAGATTTTGTAAAATAGTCACGACGATTATCTAGTAGGTGGATTGCGTAGATTGAGCAATATTCAAATTAAAACGAAACTTTTATAATTCAACTTTCTTCTTCACTTGTTTAGTTGGAACAGAATTTGTTCGATTCGACGTGAATTCAATACACAAGGTTGCACGTAGATATTGTCATATTTAATTCATTGTAGTTATCTAAACTACATGTGTTATTGTTCACTATTAATTGCAAAACAGTATACATAAACTCGTATGAACATGCGAGTACTTACTAGTTATTTCACATCATGATGAACTTCGAATGTCAAAAACCCACTTTGTATCAAGTAAGTACACTCAGTTACGAAGACCGAGACTGAAATTAAAGATATAAATCATT
The DNA here is from genome assembly GCA_022664845.1 of Lepisma saccharinum. Taxonomy (NCBI): domain Eukaryota; kingdom Metazoa; phylum Arthropoda; class Insecta; order Zygentoma; family Lepismatidae; genus Lepisma; species Lepisma saccharinum. The sequence continues at coordinate 13,231 of JAGDQP010001176.1, read as the reverse complement.
GGTACGTTTCAAATACACTATAAAAACATTAGTTTGGCTTTATTCGTAGTTTCATTCCACTGAAATCGTATTAATTTATACAATACAATTAGTTTTAAACAAATTCATATAGTCGCTGCCGAAAGATAAATATATTCCTAGAAACAATAGTTTATATTGAAAAGAGTGTTATGGTTAACGCAATTATACTGCACAATTGCCACAAACCTATATTCAATCTGTACCTGACTTGTCTGATCGTCCTATACGTCTTCAGTGAACGATATAACGTAAGAAAGATTCCGAAACTTTCTAAATGTACGTATTCTTAAATAAATGAGCGCGCTTTAAACTTGTTTGTTCAATAGTCACTAGTTAGAACGTTGGAAAATAATATGATAGTAGTCTGTGATGGAAGTCCATAATCAAAGGAAAGTAAAAAATAACCCCCAAATATATGATTGTCTACGGGGAGAAAAATAAGTAAAAGAAACAAATTGATTGTAATTAAAATTTTAAAGGTAAGTTCTAGAATTAGAAACGCAACATTACTTCCAATTCCTTAACTAAGCTTGGAGACCCAATGTCTCCTACAGGAGACACCAACGTTTGCAACGCTATTTTGCCTACTTGCCATTATGTTTTCCAAATTTCAATTATTTGTTAAAAATCTCCAAATATTTTACTTCAATTTCATGAACAAATCACATAATGGTAGAAAAAAATAATTTGAAAATAATATCCTAATTTTCTAGACGACAAAAACTGTTGTCTTCTGGAAAAATCAAATTCTCACTACCCTCCTTCAGACCATAATAACTCAAACATCACCAAACTTTTTTTGTAGTTAACTCCAACCTTGTTCTAAAAATAGGAACAGCTTTCACATAATAATTATTTACTATTGTTGTGTTTCATGTCGCCTCAAGGAGACACTGGGACTGAAGGTATTAAAAAAATTGTTTTCTCTCTGGGACCGAAGAGGCTAGTTGCATGGCTAAGGTATTTGGTATTTGCCTTATCGCAATTGAGCGTGACGATGACTTCACGTTAAGTAATGGTTGATTGTGATCTGTTTTGTGTCGAGAGATATGTAATTAAATGTTAAAGATTAATACGTTATCTTAATCATTATATTTGAATTTTAAAATTTATATATATATAATATTATTATTAATTCTTATTTTCTTATTATAATCAATGATTAATTACTTATTTTATCTAATATATTAAATACTTTTCTTTCTTAATTACTAAATGATTTAGTAGCCTTTTATGATTTTTCTTTGGTGTTTTGCGGTGCTAAGTCTGGCTCGTATGTGGGATGTGTTTGTTGGTATATTCAGTTTTGTTGCTAAAAAATTCAATGAATGGAGAAAAATCTTCTCCCTTCATTTCATTTCTTTTTCCTGGCCCTGGGAGGAATAAAACAGGCTAGTTGCTGTTCCATTTTTATATTCTTCCCTTTTTATTTTCTTATTACGTTCTGTTTCCTTTCTGCATGTTCTCCTTAGCTCATTCTCTTTGTTTTGTTTTAGTCAAGCTTTGAGCGTGTTTCGTTTTATTCTTTGCTTTGGTTTCCCGTCGTTATCTATCCAGTTTTCGTTAGTCACGCAGCATTGACTTGGATCTAGTGGTTGTTTTTGATTGTCATCTTGGCTCCGTGTCTTGACAATTTTACTAGTAACAATAACCTAAAATGCTTATTCTTATTTTTATTTTTATTTTCCATCATTTCACATCTTAGATATTTTGATTTCGTCATAGTTCTAAAATAATATAATATACAATTAAAATTTGATTAGAACTGGTAGTTTGATGTACATAAAAATTCAGACATGGCGTCATTTAGAATTGAGATTAAAATGTAAGATACAGATTAGATTATAGAAGATACATACTAATGTAGAATAATTTATACATAAATAAATATAAAGTGTATAGACCTTAAAATTTATGCTCTTTTGATAACATCGTTTCGATTTCTTTTAAGATTATAAGCGGTATATTCTTTCCAAAATTTCTCTAACTTCAAGTTGAAATTTTGTTTTTCCAGTATTTTAATATTTGCGGGTAATCTATTATATAGCCCCATTCCCACTTGTTCATAACTTTTTGTGTTACCTTTAGTCTACATTTTGGAATATTTAGTTTTTGACATTGTCTAGTCTAATGTGATTGCACTTCCATTCTCGCTTCATAACTATTAATATTTTCTTTTATAAATTTCATGCATTGATATACATACATGTTTGTTAGAGTCATTATAATGAAGTTTGGAAATGCATCTCTCCAATTATCAGTAGGCTGTAAGTCGGATAATTCTCGTATTGCTGCTTTTTGTATAATAAATACACGCTTCGCATCATTTGAATTATCCTATAATATCAGTCCATATGAGATTATGGAATGAAAAAAAGAAACAACCAATACTTTTGAATCATATACTTAAACCTACGCATTAAATATACTACCTTATTCAATTTTCTACAGATATTGTCCGTGTGCGTTGACCAGTTAAGTTTTGAATCCAATATTATGTTCAACAAATTAACTGCATCTCTTCGATTCTTGTTCTTCGTACCATTTTGTAGGGAAAATAATATTTTGTCACTTTTGTTTTCATTTAATGTAAGACCATTTCTATCAAACAAATATTTAGCTATCTTTAAGTTAGCCTCACTAACCGTTTTAAGATCATTAACGTTATCACCTTTTTCAATAAATGTTGTATCGTCAGCATACATAACAACATTAGGAACAACTTTTGTTGGCAGATCATTCATATAAATCACAAACAGTAATGGCCCCAACACTGATCCCTGGTGTACCCGTTGATAGATCCTGCGTCTACTATATAGATGATTACCCACTTTAACATATTGCAACCGATTGACCAAATATGATTCCAAAAGATTTAGCCAGTTGTTAGTAATACCATATGCTTTCATCTTTTCGATTAGTATCTCATGAGGTACTGTGTAGAACGCCTTACTTAAATCTACCAAAGTTAAGCATGTAATTTTCATACCCATTTAGTATCTCAGAAGTAATGCTCTCTAAGGTAGACATGGTGGAGAAACCACTTCTAACAACAAACTTTTTATTACAAAGTAATTTATTATTATCAGAATCAGATGTCATCTGTTCCCTAATAAAATATTCAATTATTTTTGAAAAAACTGACACAAGGGTTTTTGGTCTGTAATTAGCAGGGTTCATCAATTCTCCCCTTCTTCTTATATATTGGGACAACCACAGCACATTTAAGACAATCAGGGCAACGACCCTCACTTAATGACCAATTTATGAGATACAACAACGGTTCTATTATTAGATCTATAATAATCTTAATCACAAAATTGGATATACCAAAATTATCCTCGCTTTTAGAGTTACTCAGAGATCTAATTACTTTCATAATTCCAACACTTGTTACACCACTCCATCAACAGTTTCTTGGTGCCACTTGGATTTTGTGCTCATTTAACAGGTGAATACTTCTTTTTTAATTCGTTAAAGTGATCCGGAGTTATTTTACTATTTCCATCGTTATATATTTTGGTGTTCTTCGTATAGTTGATAATAGACAAAAGAGTTTTTGTTTTGTTGGTTGAACTGAATATTTTACCGGCTATAAAATCACACTTAACTTCTTTAAGTGTTTTTCCATACTTCTTTTTAGTATCTTTATATGCAGTTATTTTTTGCAATTTTTAAATCCAACATATAATGTATGTATCTTATTTCTAAGTTCCTTGAGTTTATCATTAAACCAAGGACATTTATCCTGTCTCGAAATATTTACCGAATATTATTGGACATGTGTTATTTAATATTTGGCTAATCGTATCCGTAAATTTATACCATGCATTATCTGCTGATTCGGAACTTACTATTATATCCAACATAGTTTTAGTATATATTCTAATTTTTAGCAATAACAAGTTCATTCTTTTGTAGTTTCTTATTTAGACGTGACAAAGATAAGGGGCTTCCCCCGTATCGGGACGGGGGCGTAAGCCATAGTGCTGTTACCGTCCATACAATTCATTTTATCTTGTAGTTTATTTTATATATATATGAGCTCCTGCGTAGCCTAGTCGGTAGCGCGCTCGACTTCAGTGCGAGCGGTCCCGGGTTCGATTCCCGGTGGGGGCTCAAAAATGTCGGTGTTCACCCAGCATCGTGAGGACAATTGGGGAGCTGCTTTGAATAAAAGATAGTGGCGATCACAGTGACGGCTCTCCTCTCCCAACCCGTCTGGTCAGCGTGGGAGCAGTAGACCAACTCCTCCCTTCGGGGAGAGGCCTCATCCACTAGTGGATTGAATATGGCTGTGATTTATTATTACATAGATAGATAGATAGATAGATAGATAGATAGATAGATAGATAGATAGATAGATAGATAGATAGATAGATAGATAGATA